>JAVDOI010000002.1:25212237-25416102 GCA_032191485.1 Leptoclinus maculatus
AACATTGGATTTGGCGCCTCGGTTGTTCACTCTTAATCTCTATTGGTGAAACATGTCCATGTAAGATATTTCGGATAAGCTAAATGATGACAAACCCAGTTAATTAACAAAGGATCCCGTCATTGATGCAGCCCCGAAGGGCAGCGTTCTGAACGCTATAGAAAACGTTTTAGTGGCCTTAGATATGAGAACAGAGTAACTTCAGAGTACTTCGGTAGTACAGAAATTGGATTTTGAATAACTCATTGTTTTGGGTATCTGACTTATGAATGAGTTTGTTCACCTTGGTTTGGTGAGAAAATAATTGCGCCCTTCTTTACCCTGAGACCTCAAAAGTAAAAGGATAAAAAAAAACTTTTTTTTCTCATTTGAACATCTCACCCACACTAAACCTTTCAACACTCCTTGTTTGAAAGCGTTGCTGTCAAATACATTTTCTAATCATGGCAAATAGTTTCATAACCAGCTCCAAAATAATTCCTCAGCCTGTACTTCATTCAGAATACTGTACTTTTCATATGTAAATGTGATATATATATATATATATATAACAGCTAATGTAGCTACATTTCCTCTCTGTAATATTCTACTCATCTCTCGCAGTAAAATGCAAGCAAGCTGCCTTTTGAGATGGGATGAAGGCTGAGCAGCTCATTGTTTAAGCTTGTGATGTGCTCTGTAAATGGTCTTGTATTTGAACAGATGGATGTCAGAATGGCTCGAATGTAGCGACGGGCCCCTGCAGTGAAGACTTGAGCAATTTGTCTAACAGTGGATCACAGCATCTCTGTTGCATTCCAAATGTCCCCCCCCCCTCCCCCTCAAAAGATAATACAGTCAAGAGTTCACACGAAATGATAATGTCTCACAAACATAGTTTGTACTGTCTTTTGTCTTTCTGCAGCTGCCACAAAAAACGCTGAACTTGAAACATCTTCTCATCTTCATGTATTTGATCAAAATATGGCCAAGAAACTAAATTCAACTCTGACCCCTTAAACCTCCAAAGCAAGCGATCGACACTCCTTAAACCAAATGGTCCAAAACTTTAGCTTGTTTTGTTTGGAAGTGATATTATCTTTGCCGGCGTGTTTTGTAGATATATCTTGAAACTTATTTTGGCCCCATTGTTGCCTTTAGTTTTTCCCTCGTGCATTCAGGTGTGAAACAGCTAGCGTCCTCTCTCCATGAAAACATGTCAGCCTCGTGGTCAGTACAATCAAATTTTTATTATTTGGGTTATCTTTGACTGTGTTGAGGGCTGAGATGTAGCAGTATTTCTTTGAGCCCAGTTTACAGTGACTGACTCTGACAGTTTGACTTAACAGGGTCTTTAATACACTGAAGATAATGTTTATTTTTGATGAATTAATTAGAAAATATTATTTGAAAATTGAGGTCATGTAAATGTATTCTTTTCTAATCAAGTGAACTGTTATTAAAAATGAACAAAACAATCTTACTGCATTGCTGGCCGGTCCTCAAGGCACCCACTTTGTAAACCACGACCTCATATACAGAGCTTAGGAACAACAACAAGTAATAGAATAGAAAAAAAGATGTGACTTGTAACCCTGCATTTTCTATAGGTATTGCACAGATAAGATGCTAGATGACTCAGGCCCGATAAGTTATACCTGTCATCGATCCCGTTTTTGTAAACACATCCCTCACATCGACAGAAAACTGAGAGCAATAGATGAAAGTGCAGATGCAGCAGCCCGAGTTGACGCACTCATTTCTTCTCCCCCAGTCTGTTTGATTACAGAAGTGTCAGGGCTGAGCCTTCCTAATTGTATTCAAGATCACCGTGTCTCCCTTTGATGATGCGCACAATGGGAAACAGAGGGAGAATCAATCACAGGGTAGCCCTCTCTTTCTCTGCCGTACAGAAAGTCAAGCACGGACATGGAGAAAGGTGCAAAACACGCACACAAGCGTGCATGAATATTGTTCTTTTTCTTATCTTCTCTCAATCTGACACAAAAATCACGCACCTTCTTTGTCTCAAGCCTTACACGATGTCAGCAAAAAAGCTTGAATTCATCCCCTCTGAGAACCCACTCTTCTTCTTAACCGCCTCTATGGTTCTAGAACACACACAACATGCATTATGTTGCTTTTGTCAGTGTGAGCCACAGCGGAAATGAAGCTGTGCAAACGCGATCTGTCTTCTGTGTCTGCGTGTGTGTTTGTGTGTGTGTGTGTGTCTGTGTGTGTTTGTTTGAGTGAGTCATATGTCGAATGTGAAGTGTTCTGTTAAGAAAAAGAGGGTAATGAAGGTGGCCCTGCCAGCAGTAAAGAGGATTCAGTGCAGGGTGGAGGTGCAGATTCAATTAGCTTTGTGGGCGCCATGAAATGGTGATAATGCAGGCGGGTAATGTCAACAAGCATCAAATCTTCCTTTTTTTCTGCAGAGAGCTTCCTCCTCCTCCTCCTCCTCCTCCGATCTCTC
Organism: Leptoclinus maculatus; assembly: GCA_032191485.1. NCBI lineage: Eukaryota > Metazoa > Chordata > Actinopteri > Perciformes > Stichaeidae > Leptoclinus > Leptoclinus maculatus. The sequence continues at coordinate 25,214,693 of JAVDOI010000002.1, forward strand.
TTTTTCACTGCAGCCTGCACGCTTTGTCCTTCACGTATGGTGATAGTTAGGGTCACCGAGGCTTTAAATCGCTGGTAGCGGGACGCGCAGCCAACACCATTTATCAATGTAATTAGCGTTCGGCATACGACCCTGCTGCTAGGGACATGGCTGCCTGCTTCCTTGACAGGCTATCCAACAGTCTCTCATCCTCCCTCTCCTTTTATTTCTCTCTGTCCCCGCAAAAGAGGTGTGTACACCTGTCACAGCCTTCACCTGCTCTGTTCGATTGCCCTCCTGCAGTAAAACTTTCATTATTTGTGTGTGTGTGTGTGTGGATAAGAGCGACAAAGAGGACTTCAGGGCCCTAATGGGTGTGTATGCAAGACTGTTGAAGCAAAGAGGGAGCGAGCAAGCCGTGGTATTGTGACATTTGTTCATTTGTCATGTCACTTGAGTGGTGCAGTAATTACTGCCACTGGGGGGCTCGCTCTTGTGTTTGGGGCTCAGTCGGAGAGCAAAGAGCGCTGTCAACAAGAAAACACAGTGGGAGAGTTTAGGAGAATGCAAGGTCCCCGGAGGGACCGCTTTGCTCCATCCCCTTATTGTTACCACTCCCCGCCGTGCGAAAAAAGCTTGATTTGTTGCCAAAATTACAGTTCATTTTTAGAATACATTTCGGCGAAATAGGATCTGCGATTCTCTCATTTGAAAAGCAATAGAACATACCAATTCAATGGCCCACACAAATCCAAATGTACACGGCAAAACACGGTAACACGCATTATAATGGCACAGAGATGCGAATCAAGAAAGACAAAAAGGAAACACAAAGCTACAGTGGCTTAGAGCGCAGAGGCAACGGGGACAGAGTATGAATTCTGCCCATGCTCTCCTTCCACAAAGCCTCTTTCATATGGTTGCGTAATGACACAATGCTTGTTCTCTCATTCATCCATTTCCTCCCACGTCCTCATCCATTACATATCTCTTATTCTAAGTAGGTGCTTGTTAATTGCAATTGGTCTTGGCTGAAGAAGTCACGAGTGTTCCAGCTCTCTACAGTGAATGAATGTGGCTTCTTGTTGACTCCAAGTCGCGCTGGAGTGTGTGTGCGTTCAGAATACCAGAATGCCAAGTCCATTAATGTGAGAAGGGTTCATTTGTCACAGTTTCCATTGGTGTTGCTGTAACGACCAGGTATGGTGGGTGATGAATGGCCTGACCTTTCACTCCCCCTTATAATCAAGTGCTCCTAGTAGATTTCCGTGTCTAATTTGTGGATGTCTTGGATGCTGACACAGTCCACTATATGAAGCACTGTGAAGCTGAAGAGTTGAGAAACTGATACGGATGTGAAGATCTCTCTTTAAAATGTGAATACATTGTTAATTCGAATATCGACGTCTCTGTAAAGCTTATAATGTCTTCATCGCAGTCCATCTAGGGTTTCTTGAAGTACATTTTTATTCAGGGCATACCTTAAAAACAGACAGGAAACAGCCATATTCACAGACAGACAATGACAAGCAAAAGAGCAGTTTGGGACTGTTTTGAGCCGATAGTGCAGTTGCATTTCAAAAGTAATGAAAGGCATTATTAAAAAGATAAAACGGCATACTAACATGAAAAAGAGCTCCTTGGTTAGTCCTCCTCAAGGCCTTTCTCTTGTAAAAGTGAGCCGCACTGTTTGAAAACACAAACAATAAAGCACGCCTTACTGCATAATGCTCTGAATACTTCTTCCACCACTGACTATAAAGGCTTTTATAATGACGCATTTATAGAGAGTTCTTCACAATTTGTGTTTTCGCCCAGTATTCAGTTTTACCTTTGGCCAAACTGCTAAATAATACATTTGTAAATTGTCAACATGCTGTGTCTATAACCCGCATAAAGATGACTTTGTTTAAACAAGTTGTGTTGTTGCCTCTTAGCTTAAATGCAAGTGTGTTCAAGAGATTGGATTTTTCCCATCAGGAGTCCACAACAAGGAAGAGGAAATGCCGAAACTAAGCCGTTTGTCATATCTAATGTGCATAATGTGCATGACCTCCACACAAATCACGTTTTACCTCCCCATCGCTCCATCACCAACCCGTGTCATGAATGGATTTTGACGGCTAAGGTTGACTTACTGTGGTGTTTGGGGGCAATCAATGCACATTAGTGAGTAAGTTATGCTGTCATTAGAAGGGGGAAGAGAGTTGTCATACAGAATAGGCTAAAATATATGTGGGGGATAAAGAAGTCAGAAATATAATGTAGAAAAGCACACACCGTGTTAAGGCTGACATACGGGGGGCGGGGGGGGGGGCTATGCAGAGTTATACGGCTATTGGTCTATACCCTGCAGAAACTATGCTTTGCATGTTCCAAATTCTAGACGATTGAGCCGAGAGCAAAAACACACAGAGGATTTATGCCCCCTGTTTGATGGTGACCGGGCAGAAAACTCCAGCAATCAGCATGTGTACAGGCTGACTGGCACGTTCACCGTCATCTTCGGGAACAAAAGTACGAACGATGACAAAGAAATGCATGAGGAACAGCTTGTCTGTTCATGTCATAAGGCTCCGCTGGAGACAGTGGAAATCAAGAGGACGTAATAGAGTCGCTCCTTCTCTTTGCATTCACATGCGTGTAATCACTCAGACGCTGACACTGGTGCTGAGGTTCACGTCTGTCCGAACCTGTTCTGCTTATTGTGTTTGTTTAATCTCGAATATATAGACACAGTATGATGTAGGCTACAGAGACAATACTCACAGCAGTAGGGGGTAAGTGAAGTTGGAGGAAAAAGAGCTGACAGGCTTGGTGTGTGATAGGGAGAGAAGGGGGGGAGGAGAACTCAAAATTGAAGAGACAAAAATAGGACAATGAGGATGTACACAAATCTTAGATTCTCATCCCATCATAGAGACAAAAAGAGCTGACTGAAACCTATTTTTCAGGCGTTCCGTGCACTGAGAGGAAAAGCCATTTGCATTTCATTTCAATAATATCTTGAAAGCTTTTCCCATGCTAAGTTATGCCCAGGCACTCATAAATAATTAAATCATTACACTAATGACTTCAAATACTTCAAATAGCATTCATCTTTTTTTTTGTACTCGCTTTACGAATAATTGGAATGGAGCACAAATGTTTTTTATATAATCTTTTTATTTTTCATTAAAGTCAGCATTCGGGGCAGCTGAAGGGAACTTCAAGAAGAGTGTTTGCTGAACCTCCACCAACATGGAAACAGACCTGTAAAAAAAACGACAAAAGATGCTCATTATTATGAGCAGAGAGACAGCCAAGAAACAATATGACTTTGCAAAGGGATTTTCAAATGTCATTTATTCCAGCTCTGCAAAGTGCTGTGATGTGAATAGCTAACTAGCATGGATCCAATTTCAGACATAGAACCGCTCCTTTCCACATCAACCCACTCCCAACCTTGTCACACACACACACACACACACACATCCACACATGCTGTACACACACCTGGTTGCAGATATATGCAGCAGCAGACTAGGTGACCTGCTGATTTGCTCCCCGGTGCCAGCAGCCAGCAGGAAATGGAGGGTGCAGAAACATGCATACTAATATTCAGGTAAATGTTTCTATAAAGCGATTGCCAGCACTTTGGCCTCATTACTCACATTACTTCTCTAACAGTAATGACTTACAGAAGTCCCGCCAGGTCAGAAAGCGATAATGGTGACTAAGAAAGCGTGAGGGATACTAGATGGCTTCCTTCAGCAAATGTACTGCTATAGAGCTGGCGAGTGAAAATCACACACTGTATTCTGGATAGATTATTATTAGTGCTAATGTGGTAGTCATAGACTGTATATAAGGAGTGGACGTAGTCACAACACCGTGGTAGCAACCTGTCAATCACAAGGTAGATACTCTGCTATGTCGTTTGTTTTTAATTGACTAAATGAACATCATGCTGTATTGAAGAAGACTTGCGATGAGCAACTATAGTGACTGAGAGCATAAACTGATGTTTACTATGTTTCCTAAGGTAATAAATCAAGTGAGAAGCAGCATCATTCGCCCCCCTGCGAATGAGGAATCGCCCCCTGCTGGCTTTAAGAAAGAATCTTTAGCATGTTGGCACGCTCACATTAGCATTTAGCTTAAAGTACCACTGTGCCCATGTACAGCCTGGCAGAGCTGCTAGAATGACTTTAGATGCTAAGTCTTGTTTGAACATCTAATGGGAACAAAATTCGTTTTTTCTTCTCTCTTGTAGTCTCACCTCCCCATCCTCCTTTCACATTTATCTTTCTTCTGCCAAGGCAGGCAGAGGTTTGATACAGCACTGACTTGCTTCAGGGCACTAACCACTCATGCTGACCTTTGCTACCGATGCTCCATAGATTACTGTGCCAAGCTCTTTCCACCCCACACAGAGACACCCCCTCAAGGGGAAGAGAGGGGCAAGCTCTTTGGCACTATCAGCCTGGCCAAGGCTGGCACAGAGGTAGAGGGTTGGGTTTGGAGGCCTGGACAGACTCGAGTCCACCATTTTTGCCCATCTGCTATTTCGTAGCTCATCATGGCGTCCCATGAATGTGTGTCCTCTTGTGGTTTGCATTCACCTGCTCACAGTTTACAAATTCTGCAATGCAGATAATGAAATGGGGAACTAGACTAGAAGCTGAGACAACACACAGACCAATGGCAGTTTTGTCAATATGAGAACAACAGTCTCCTTAATTAAACACTAGATATTGATTGGTCAGTGTCATTGATTAATCACTTCCCTCATGACTGCAACTATAATATATATATACAAAATATATACAAGAAATACCAAAGTAGTTTTTCTTAGTAGAGTTACACATCTTGTGTTTTTCCAAGTGCTTTTTGGCAGATGTGTCCCTCATTTGAAGCATTAGAGTCTGATCTAATGAAAGGCTGCTTATTTAGAAACAAACAACGCTAAACAAATCTCATCTGGTTGTGGGTTTAAAATGAGCTAAATAAAGTTTATCTCTATGAATACTGGATGTGTATCTGGTAATGTGATGAATACTGGGAGCAAAGTATGCATATAGTTTAATTTGCATGTCTAATTTGATTTACTGGAAATCATTGTATGAAGGTTGTTAGGTTGTGTAATGTAACATGAAGAGAGAGCCGGTATTAATCAAAAAGTCATTAAAAGGTGGGGGCCATGAAAGTCAGTATATGGCGTTGGGCAAAGTACAATTTGATACAAATCTACTTGAATAAATCAGCTATTAAAAAGGTGAATTACATATTTAAATAGCCAATAATGCTAATAATTATCCTAATTAACATAATAAGTTAGCGTTAAAACGTAAAAGAAATCCTCACTCTGTCTTCCACACCATCAATGTCACATCATCAACAATAATGACATAATGTTGGTGGTAATGTGTTGTTTGTTCATCGAGTTAGTTTGAAAGAAAGAACACAAACGCATTCAAATTAGTTTGCCCATTTAGTTCTTTGTTACTGCTAAGTGTATTGTTGTCCTTTGGACAATAGAGCAGATGTTCCCTCCATGGCACACCAGAACGTTGTGGTTTGACGGGGAGTTGATGTAACTTGGCTTGATGTAAAGTCACATTCATTTCTAGAGTCTATAGAGCCAAGAAACATTTTTCCAGCGCATGACTCCCCAAGATTTTTTTTAAAACATCTGTTTGTGTAACAATTATACAAACGTACAGTGGACTGAGAGCTCAACAAAATACAGATTGGTTGACTTTGTTTTTTCCTGCGCATTTCTGTCTTTGGTTGCATTTTTGTATTTGCAATTTTCTTAGATTGTGTTTTCTCCCATTTTCTTTTTATAAATGCCAAACAAGTTTTTAAATTCGTGGAATTATTTCCTTAATTTGCTTGTGTTTTGTCTATTTGTATGTGCACACGTTCAGGTGTAAAGGCCAGTACACAAATGAGATGCAGTACAACATATTAAGAGCTTTAGAAGTACTGGTATTTTTTTACTTTGGAAAGAGTCAGGCTAGTTGTGTTATATGCTTCATACATAAAGGTGCAGTGTGTAGGATTTGGCGACAGCTAGCGGCGAGTGTGCATATCGCAACCAACTGAAACATCAACCCACGTGTCAAGCATGTAGGCGAACTGCAATGGCCGACGTGAACACGCAAATGGCCCTATCTAGAGCCAGTGTTTGGTTTGTCTGCTCTGGGCTACCGTAGAAACATGGTGGCTGGCTTCGCAAAGAAGAACCATTGTAGATGTCATGTAGATACAAAACAACTCATTCTAAGGCAATAAAAAGACAGCAATTCTTTTTTTTCAGTTGATTATACACTAAAGGAAACATTATGTTATATTTCTGTCAATAGATCCCCCCTAAATGCTACACACTGTTCCTTTAAAGGAACGACGTGGGAGTGGTAATGATCTTTTCATTTAACTGTCTAAGAAAGAGTTTATCCATACTGTATGATGTTGAACTACTTCCTTAATAATGTGACCCTCATTACGCTCACATAATGGCCATGTGACCTTGCGCTGGCCAACACAACCTTAATGATTTTTCTTCCTGTAGATATCCTCTGACCTGAATGACTAAGAAGAAGTCTATATCTCATTTCCCACAACCCAAAAAGCATTTCCGCGATAATTAATACATGTGGTCTGCATTAACATCCAACCAATTCAAACAATGCTAAACCATGCGTGAAATCTATATCTGCTCCCTTGTGTATTTGAACACTTTAAGTCATGTCTCCGTGGTAATGGCAGTGTGTGTGTGTGTGTGTGTGCAAAGCCTTTGGACGCTCAACAGTGTGTCTCAGCGCTCAACGAGATCTGTCGCAGCACTTGGCAAAATAATGGACTGGGCAGAGGGAAAAATAAAACAAAGTAGAATTTGCATTACATGAGTTATACATTAAATATTCATATGGAGAAGTTTTATGGACCCAGAGCATAGCTGCTGGAAAAGGGATTTGTTGAAGGGTGAGACGAGGGGAAGGGAAGAGCATTCACATGCACTAGCTTCCCTCCCATGTAATGCATTTTCATAAAAATCTATTATGGTGTCTTATTATCTTTCAAAGGTACATTTGATGCATAAATGACCATTTAAAACATGAAGTGCCAGGGTTCAATTGCCCTTGTCCCATTGGTAATGGTGGGGAATTACTCTGCAATACTGTATAAGCTCGGCTGGCCCCCCCCCACACACACACACACACACACACACACAGAGGCATTTACATGCTGGTCACTGAAGTAAAGGCCGACACAGGAATAAAACGCGTCATGTTTGAGAACGTTTAAATGTAACAATGACTCAATGGGCTTTCAAATAGCTGTTAACCTGCTGGCATACCATAAAACGCGTTTGCAGATAATCTCTCTGGTGCCTTTTAAATGCAGCCGGTGGGAACATCACAGCACACCATTAAACTGTGAGATACTTGCTGAATCATCAGACCATCTATTAGTTTAATCAATGTATTGTAATACCATTATTATAAGGATCGGTGTCTGCAGTTCAGATTACAATCCATTTGATAACAAAAATCTCCTGATTTACCGTTTAAAACACCACCACAGACTATGTGAGGAACCTATGAAATAGAATGGGGTGAGTTAGTGAGTTTACAGACCAATACATGTACATACAAAACTGTCTTTGAATATTGATGATAGCAAGAATACAATTTAAATAAAGGCTGATCTCGTACAATATGTATGGTAGAGACACTACACCTGACAACAGTTGTCACACACACATAACCAGAAAACAGGCCTGAATTTCTCAATTTTCGATACTGTCACTTTAACCAGAGTGGCAATACAGTTTTTATGTCAGCTTTCACATTTATTATATTGCTATGAACAGAAAATATGCCTTATTTTGAGTATATTGTGTCAGCATATGAGCAGCTCATTTCCAAACAAAAAACGAAACACAAAATGAGCACCAACAATTGTACTATACAATATAAAAGACATGAACTAGTAGAGTCCACTGTGTACTGTCTATTTCATTGTATAATTCTTATTCATGGGAGGGTTTTTTTTCACTGTAAAAACCCTTTAAATCAACTAATATTTCCTCCTATAATAATTATCTGTGCTTCACATGCCTCAGTCATTTTTTTGCGCCTGTGTGACTGTGTGTAAAGTGTGTGTGTGTGTGTGTGTGTGTGTGTGTTATGCCTCGGCCTTCAGTAGCAGGTGTGTTTTAACAAGCTAATCAAACTGTGTCCACCTGTTTTTAATTCGAGTGAGACGTTTCTGAAAGACCTGCGGGCAGCTGGTAAAGGCCGAGGATTACACTCAGCAACTGTAGAACACATGGCTTACGCCATTGGCGGATTGCGCGCCACCTCATGCACACAGATTTGCAGATCTGATATATGTTCCGCATTACGCTGAAATCCAGCAGATCCAGCTGAGCCACTGCTTTGGTAATATGAATTGAATTAGGTGGGCTGAATGCAAAAGACAAAATCTTATCCCATTTCATCATTATCACTAAAGAAAAAGCTTGCGGTTGAATTAAAGTACATTTGGTGAATTGTTGTTGATGCTGCAGTGTTCATCACGACCGTGCGATTCACAATGTGCTGTCAGGTGTATTAAAGTTCAAGTCAACATAATATTGTTGGCTGTGGTGCATTTACATTTTTCCATGTGGATTTAAAAAAAATGAAATACAGCCACTAACAGCTAACACTGAAGAACACCCTTATTGTATTTTCTCCCTCTAACAATTATTATTATTTCAAAAGCTTACTCAAAAAGTTTGCTCAACGTGTGGCTGTGTGTACGTGCATGTTTTTGATTATTTGCATGTGTTTATATGTGTATGGGAGAAACACTTAATTCTGTGCCTCTGCTTTTGCCAGGCCATCTTTTCCTCTCGTCTGCAGTATTGATTCATTAATTTCTTTTGCATTTGTTCCTCCATTCTTCCTGCCCTCCTCCTTGCCCAACCCATTCTTATTATTTTAATGATGACAGACTTATGCATTGGCTGGGCGCATGTAGAGTAATTATGGGGAAATGAACCTGCGGGATGCACGGGCCATTGACCAGCATATTGACTTTGACTGCCACCACAAGCAATTAAACTTAAGCTGCTCGGCGTCTATAGAAGCCCCCACCTTTCTTTACCCCCCCCCCCCCCCCCCCACAACACACACAAATACACTGAAACTGGATGCAAGGTCGCCAGAGAACAGTTAGTCAGCATGTTTTCCTATGGCTCCAGAATTGTGCTTTCTAAGTGTCAAAACAAAACATCCGTTGCATGCAAGACTGCGGTTCGTCTCCCCTCTTTTTCGCTCAACACCGTCAGCGAACGCACAATCCTTTACCATGCATGAGACGGTGCCCGGAAACCGACATGAACTTGGCCCTCCCCCAGAGTGGGCGTCTTAGTTCAAGAGCTCTACAGCTGTTTTGACATGCCTTTATCAAACACGTCTGCCCTATATGGCCGGCAGCAAAAGCACCGACAACAGGGATATAATCCATCTGTCGAGCCATCTCTGAGCCACAGAGTGCTCATTCAGTGGGATAACTGTGGAGAGCTGTGAGTCTGCAGCTACGGTTGTTCTCTTGAATCAGTTTTTTTACGAGGAGTCTTAGTGAGAAGTTGGTCGACACCAAAGCTGGAGAGATTGAAAGGTGAAAAAAGAGGACGGTAAAAAAGGGGACGTACAGCACTCGTAAAAGCAGAAAGGCTCAATAGATAGAGGGTGCTTTAACTCATTCTCATGGAGGGAATCATGCTTAATCACTTCATTTTGCAGGATTCAAGCGATCTTTTGTTAAATAGTAAATCTAAAACAATGCTGTCACATTTGTTTATACCCGGCAATAACTAAATTGTTGACTTGGGCCCCACGAACACAAGCTGTGAACCCAACATCAATATTATTATCAATAGTTCATTTTGTGAACGTTAGCAAACCGTTGCTTATTTACACATCCAGCAGATACGGAGCAATACAAGCATTTATTAGGAGTTATCTTTGTGTCCACTTAATGAATGTAAGTTCAGTATTCACTCTCCTTTAGCTTTGTTATGCTTTCCAAACATTCCTGTCTTTTTAGCTGCTAAATAATCAAAAAATGTTCATCTAATGCTTTGCAGTTGGCATACAATCATTTTTCAACTGTTCACTGTGGTAGTCTCAGTATTAGTTATTCTTTTACACTCTTCCCCTGTACTGTAGTGCAAACTTGCATTTTACAATACATATCTTTAAAGGATGTTTCCTCAAAATTAGTTTTTTCTCATACTCTGATCTCCACTTTAGTAGCACTTTCACACACCAAACTTTCCAGTTTCATTCCTATCGTTGTTTTTGCAGAAGGGATTGTTCATATATCATTCATAGCTTGATTTATAGAACATTTTATTCCTAAAAAAATGTATTATTTATTTGGCTGCCGACAGTATTTGTGATTTATGGAACAATACAGAGAGGTATTCAAAAATTCCCTAAAAGCCTTTGACTCTCTTTGAACTCATTTAAACATGGCTTCATCCAGATGTTCAGATTTCTGGTGGAAAATATTGTGCAAATTAACGCATATTCAATAAGATGATGGATCATGTTCATACTCAAACATGATATTTAAAAAAACTTATCATACAAAAAAATATTTGTCTTAATGTAACTAACCAACTGAGGAAACTTTATATATGTGTTAATTAAAAAGTTGACCCTATTCACCTGTAGTTCTATTATCCATGTGGGATGTTTTGTCAGCTTTGGTATTCTCCTTTTGCTAGATGAGCCTTTTAATGTAAGACTTTTTGATATGTTACTGTCGGAAAAAAGTGTAACAGGTATGAATAATAAACTCAATTGATTAATTAATTTAATTAAATTCCATTTAGCTGCTTCAGTTTCAGGGTCCTGTTATTGTGCATGCTGGCTCACTTACACTGCCACGGCTGCCATGGAAACTCTAATAGAACAGAGCCATTGTTGATTAGATCAGTCTGATTTGAAAAGCACATTTTCTAAGCTGCTTTGTTGTATTAGCTTACTTGTTAGCTGTTAATGCATCCCTTCTCTGGGATGAATAGTGTGGTGCATTTGAAGAAGCAACAGTGAACTTGAAAACGTACGGAGCGGCGGTGTGTACAGTATGTGTGCTGAAAAGAAAATAGAAGGAAGTAAAGTGTGTATGTTAATGGTATTAATACATGCTTGTAGAGCAGTTTGAAAAGAACCCTTCTAAATTAGCATGTGAATATCAACATGGATACATTCACATTCCATTCCCTTGAATCTGTTTAAATTTGTCCTAATTGCCACTCAAGAAGATGCTTGTGTGCCTCGGAAATCTCCGCTTCTTTCACTGAATGACAGCGACATTGCCTCTGTTTGTTGTGGACACTCGCGTCCATTCATGTCCTCTGTGACAGAATGGGAAATTCTCCCTGCTGGGTATGCATGAAGGATGTAAAGTGCAGGAAAATCGGGCCCGCAGCAAAACCTTCTGTGCTTGCATTTATCAGATTTGACAGATGACAGGGAGCTTTACAAAGCCAACAGCTCAAACATCAAAGCTCCTGTTCTGTTTTCTCATTTCGTCCATCAAATTGGACATCAGGACAGGATGTTTTTTCTAATACCTACACATTATGTGTTGTTACCATGTTTGTGTTTGGGTCTGTGTGCTTAAGTGAGCACGTTTCTTGTATGTGGGTACACACGTGTCTGTGAACAATAACACACAGTCTCACTGGGACTATATGTGTGTGCAGAATTGCCTATTTTCAGGCGTTGTGCCTCTAGCCATCTCTTCCCCTGTCCCCTTGTGAGAGATATTGGGAGCAGTGGATTAGTGTTGACTGTCAAACAAACAGGCCTACTGCTAGACTGGCGCTGTGGCTGTAACAGACCTTCTTAGTGTCCTGGGGACTGTGAGCACATATTGACTAAACAACTGTAGGCCATGGTTTTAACTGGCTGCTGGCACTGTGTCTGAGAGAAGAGGATTTTAGGCTGTCACAGCACCTACAGGTCAGCTGTCATGTCAGGCCCGTCACTCAACACAATAATGTGAACAACATTGAAATTATATAATAGAGATGTAGACGTATTTATGACGGTTCTCAATCCCTTAGATCAGGGGTCTTCAATGTTTTTCAGGCCAAGGACCCCCAAACTGATAGAGAGATGGAGCAGGGACCTCCTACTATATATATTGTATACAATTGGGTTTTATATTAAACTGGGCCTAGTGCCATTTATAAACATACCTTGTCAGCTGATACCAATGCCAATATCAACATTGTCTGTCAATTGCATGATAATCATGCATACAAGTTATTCAAATTGACGTTTTTATTTTAAACAAAAATGAGTGATAGCCTATTAGTGCCACTGCTATGCATAAACATACCTGTTATCTTGCATGCAATACTGAACTATTAAAATAATGGACAGATTCATGTTTGGGAAAAAAAAAAAAAAAAAAATGTAAAACGTTTACAATTTTTTTTAAATACATGAAAAATTGTCTAATCAACCAAAAATGTCACGACCCCCCTGCAGTACCTCCGCGGACCCCTATTGAAGACCTCTGCCTTAGATCATTAGCGATCTAGTTGTTATTCAAAAGCAACTGCATTAGTAAAAGATAAATCCCAGTATTAGTTAAACTGGCTGTTTTTTCTCTCATTTGGTACATTAGTTTACTCGGATTTTACTCAGATTAGCGAAATGCTTACTCAAACAAGAACAGTGTTGATCCGGACAAGGAGCACAGGCCTTCTACAAGTTCTAAATGCTAACATCAGCATGCTAACATGCTCACAATGACACTGCTAACACGTTGATGTTAAGCAGATTTAATGTTGTTTACCATGATCACCTACTTCATTTCCTAATTAGCACTAAACACGAAGTACAGCTGATGGGAATGCCAATAGTCTTTCAGGTATTCGGTCATAAAGCAAAGTATTGGACAAATGAATATGTTGACAGTGCTAGATGCAAGGGTTTACAGAGTAATTAGAAATCATCTTGAAGGGGACTAATGTGTCAAAATGCATGGTAATATATGCAGCAGTTGTTGAGCCATTTCACTAAAAGCCCAAAACGTCAACCTGTTTCTGGCAGCAATCCAAAATAGATTTATTTTTTCTCAACATTTTAGTAAATTCCCAGTATTTCAGGGCCAAAGTGGTGCTGACCGATTGGCAGACAGACAATGCCATGCGTCTTGCATGACCAAAAATGAAGTTAAAGTCTAACTTAAAGTAAACACAGACAGTAGTCCCCTATGACTTGTATTACAAAGCAAGATTAGCAGGCTAGCTAACTCTCTTTAGGTTTAACTCAGGTTCTCTGGGGCAACGCAGCTGGCTCACTCTACCTTAGTAGAATACCCTTGTGCAAGACAATCCTGCTTTCAGTCAAGTTAAGATCAGAGGACCAAAATATGTAAACAACATGCCTACCGCCCAATCAGCTAACTAACTAACATCATCATCATATCAAATACATACATTCACCCAAGCAAGTCTTATACAATATGCCCAGTGAAAACAGGCAGAAATAGATGTATACCCAAAGTTGTGTTGCCACCGTTGCCTTTTCCCCTGGGTTGTTCTCTCTGGTTGCGACCTATGAGAGCCACCGTTTTAATGTAGCTAATATCTATTTTTACGACGGCGGTAGCATGTCAGAGAATAATCACATTGCAAGAGTAATTAAAGCTAAGGCCTGGGCTAAAAGCACATTTAATTGATGACCCTGGATTCTCTCTGAAATAGGTTAAATACTCTCCTAAAATGAGTTCCATTAGTCTCTCACTCACTATTTATATTCCCTCGCTCTCTTATTATCCAGCTGAGATGGTTGTGATTAAATTGCCCTATACTGTACCTCCCTCGCCTCTGCATCTCTCCATTTAGATCATCCCCTCGCTCTCTTTCTCTCTGCTGCTTGATATACCCCATTGATCAGACACCCAATGTAGCTTATAGCGTCCTCTCTCTCTCTCTCTCTCTCTCTCTCTAATATGGTTACTGTAATGTATTGGCTGGCTGCCTCCACGTCTGCAGCACAAGGCCCGGCAATCTGTACTGACGGCTAAACAACCAAGGACCCTCACTAATCACCATGGTAACGGACGATCTGTTTATTGACTTTCTTTTTCCAACAGGCCTTAGAAGTATTGGACTCCTTTTTCTAACTTTTTTTTTTGGAAATGGATCATGTTTTGTCAAAGCGCCTCCCTACACACTGGCCAAAGTCCAACAATCCAATAAAATCCAATAAGGTGAATGGTAACTAATCCTATAGGCATCCGTTTCCAATTTGCCATTGGCAGCACATTCGGGAGGAATTTCTTTTTTTTCTTTTTTTCTCCCATACCTTGCTGTTGCTAGTGTGAAATTCCCATTCATCATAATAACCAGTGTTGAGTGTCCATTTATCAAGCCCCGAATGCCAGTGCTTTACTGTGGCAAGTTGAGCCAAGGGGATTTACCTTCTAATGACTGTTCCAAAACCTTGTAGTTATGAGACAAATTACACGACAAAGGAGGGGGAAACAAGATGGCCAAAAACACGACCTCTTCCCTTGAGGTAATCTCATACTCCTTAAAGCAGTATTCCTTACAAGCAAGGTGCTGCTTTTCTGCAGGTGATTACAATTCACTCTGTCAGCCAATATCTTCAAAGAGGACAGGGCTGTCGGAAAAGTTCAAAAATCTGCAGGTTTCATATCTCTGACTCCATTTATTTGATCTCAAATTGCTTTTTCTTCTCAAAAAAAAGCATTCATGGATCTTTGGTTGATATTTTGAGTTCATCATCTGTATTCACTGTATAACTTGCCATCTCCCCCAATAGACACATAGTCTCTCTCTCTTGTTTTCTCTCACTTCAGACCTTGTGACCAGGGCAATTTATTAATGTAATGAGTCTCTGGCGAGAAACCTTCACTGGCACACTAAACTGTAGTGCATTACTTTTTGTGCTTTATGCAAGCCAACATGAATTTGCCCAAAATCTGATTAATACAACCTCGGTATCCCACAAGGTACAGTTTTGATGAATTAACAAATCGTGTGTGAATGTCTTCCATTTAATCACACTGAGAGATGAAATGCTGTACTAGTGGGGCAGGCTGGGTGAGTGAAGCCACATTAAACTTATTCTATCCATATCCCAGAAGGGCAAGCAATGACTCGACACCCACTTTGGCTTGATAGAAATCCAAATGGTGACGGAGAAGATCTGAAGGAGCTGGAAATGGTTCAAGCATACCTTGTTTGTGCCAATCACTCGGCACTTTTACAAGGAGAATGGGAAAAGCCAAGTGTGAAGGGGAGCAAATCTTATTATCACAAGAATGCAGTAGTTCAGAGAGTGTGATTTAGAGTGACGGAATGAAAAATCTGTTCTATTATAATTATATTGCATGCGATTTTTTAAAAGAAAAAATGCTGTAGGTATAGATTTATAAGACCAGAACTTGATAAATAGATTGAATTCAATATAATAGTAATGATGAAGTATTGAAAAGAAAGGGAATGAAGAAGAAGTATGAGTGAATAAAAAGTGGGAAAGGAAATTGAAGAAGAGAGTGGAAGTGGAGGAAGAGGAAAAAAATAGGTGGATGCGTAGAATAAAAAATAAAAAGAAGAATTGGAAGTGGAAGAGTAAATGGAATTTGAAAGGCAAGTGAAAATGATAAAAGAGGAAGTGGAAGTGTAGAAATAAGAAACTAATAATTGTTGGAAGTGAGTAAGAAAGGATAAAGGGATAAAGAAGAAGAAGATGTGGGAAAGGAAATAGAGGAAGTAAATAGGTAGAAAGAAAAATAGGTGAAAGAAGAGGATGAACAAGATTTGGAAGTCAAAGTTGAAGAAGGAGAGGAAGTGGAAAAGCAAATGGTAGAAGAATGAGCTGAAGTAGAAAAAATAGAAAGAAAAGCAAACCAAGGAGGAAGATGTGGGCGGGATAGAGAGTGATGAAGCAGAAGAAGAAGGGAACAGGGAACAATAAATGTAAAAGACGAAGAGTAAAAGGTATAAGAAAACAAAGTGGAGCAGGGCAAAGAACAAGAAGAAGCAATACTAATTCGTATTCAATATTTAAGCCTCACCAGCGTTTGACATCATGCAACCTAGAAATTAGACGGATTCTTTGCAGAGAGGAGGAAACTTTTTATCGAATAAAAGTTCTTCAACTACATCAGCACTCTGTGTTTGACACTGAATAAATGATTTCTGCAGATAGTTCTGAGGGTCAAGCCACTTTCTGAGAGTTCTGATGAGTTTTTAATGTAGGGTTGAATTTGCCTACATAAGGGCTAACAAGGCTACGAGGAGTTAGAGAAAAAAAATATTGATTTACCTGATGTAAATGAAATGCTTCTCAATTTTAAGCTCTCCCGATACTCCCACAAGTAAAGCACGGTTATATTCTTTCTCTAGCTGCATCTTTCAGTCTCTTGTCTTATTCATCTGTCTGTCTGAGCATGTAAAAAATGTATTTTCTGTGGAGAACAGAATGAGCACTGGATAGTGTGAAGGGAAACAGATGGTAGGGAGACAAACAATCACTCAAAGCCAAAACACTCCGGATCTGCCTCCCTTTCGCTCACAGTTTCTCTCTAACCAGCCATATACAGTACATGCAACTTGAAGTTATGGGAGAACAAAAGCTGCTGCCCCAAAGAGTTATGGCACCCCAATTAGTTTGGAAGTAAGTGTGTGTTCAGCGGTATTCCTGATCGTCCGTATGCATGGATTAAAAACAGCAGTGCACAACAGACCTCCCTCAGAGGATCAACATTTATTTAGAAACAGGATCTCAAATGCGTTGAAGCAGCAGGAAACGTGTTGAAAACTCCCCTTCATTTGCTTTAAAGTTAGGATCCTACACAGAGCTATGGAAGATGTGAAAGCTGCATGAGATATTATCGACCACGACCTGGATAAGCTTGCATTAGAGCTCACTTTACTATGTAATGCGAGGCGATAATGAGTTTAACAGCTGACGCAGTCAAGGATCAATCTTCGGTTAAGATAACGTCTAGAGCTCTACGGTTTGGAAAAGAAAAAACATGCGGAAATCAAACTCAATTTCCATTTTCAGATTACCGCAGGAAACCAGTGTTATCAAGTCTAAATGATCTAAATGGACTTGCTCTTACAACTGGATTTCATCAGAAACATGCACTTTGGAAATTGTACACATATTTTATTAGAGTTTGTCAATGCAACTTAAATTGTAAGGGCGTCTTTCTTTGGTAATACAATTTTCTTTTCTTATTTCCCTGCTTTATAAAGCAAATTAATATTAACAACGCAGCTACATTTTCAATCTGTTGTCTATAATAAGCAGCATCTATGGCTGGGTCTGTAGGATCCTGCTTTCTGGTTGTTGTTTTTTATGTCTGTGGTTGGAATTAAAGGAGACTTTGCTGGTTGCTCATACCTCTTCTAATGCTGGGCTATCGCTCCACACACCACGGGTATTTTTAGTGGCCCTTATCCCTTTATGAAACATGAGGCGCACTGCAGAGGCTTACGTTACACACCTCGGATGCTTTGGCTTAGGATAATGCAGGCATGTGGACGGGGGATGGAGGAGTGGGTGTGGGGGTGGGCGTCTGGGCGTGCTAAGAGCAGGGAAATAAAATGATTGACTCCCTCAGCTGCAGAGCTTTTGGATGAGTCAAATCCAGCGGGCTCTTTTTTGATGGATGGAGGGTTTGAATCTTTGCAAAAGAAAGCTCTGAGGACGGACTCAACTGTCACCTGCAGTTTGCCAAGCTTGAGCTCACAGGTGACGTTCTTAATGAGAAACGAGGCTTCGACTTACTTGGAGCACAAACTGTTACTGTCCTAATTACAATATATATACTCGATAAGTTCCTGTGCTCACTGCCCTTTTATAACATAGTAAACAAGAAATGACCCTGTCATGGGTGAACGATAACATTCAGTAAATCTTTCCATAAATGAGATAAATGTCCGACAGTACAATGAAGGATTTAAGGCTGATGTATCAGAAAGCAGCATGTAAGGATGCAACAGCAGCTTATTTTTCTCAACTCCCATCTCCGTGAACCAACAGTCCTGTGGAGCCTTTCAGAATAACAGACTCACTTGTTAACCCCATCCTTTAATCAGCGCGACAAGGCCTGACCTCGTGTCTCTTGCAGAGTCTGGGCTGATCTCCAAACTGACATTTTTTTTTACCCAAGATTTTAAAAGCTGTATCAACCTAATTACAGTCTGTTATGAGTCAAAGTATATCTTTGAGGAATTTTAATCCGGTCTTAGAGCACTTATAGCACAGAGTCTGCCCTCCACAAAGAGACCAACAACCTTCTTTTAGCAGCAGATGTGTGTGTTGCATTTTGATTATGTAAGATGTCAGTTCAGCCTTTGATACTGATAACATTCTGTTCGATTGGTCTCATGGATAAATTGCTGTGTTTCACGACTGAACAATTTTCCAGCATTATGATAGGCAGCTCACCTTCATCTTTTATGAGCTATTCTAACTAAGATTGTGAACATGGTAAACATGATACCTGCTAAACATCAGCATGTTAGCATAGTCATTGTTCACACGCTGCCATTAGCATTTAGCTCAAAGCACTGCTGTGCCTACGTAGGGAGCGTATCTATGTTCACAGGGTCCTATGTTCCAGAGTTCAATATTCTGTTGACACACATTAAGTAAACTTCACAAAAGGTCTGAGAACTTAGGATCCTGGGAGAGCATATACGTATGTAGAACTGGGGAACATAGGACCCTGGGAACATAGGAATGACCTGCTAGCTAGCTAGCACAAGACTAAAACAAGACTTTTAGTCTTGTTTTAGTTTTCGTACTAGGCTGCTACTGTTGTGTTAGTGTGCACTACAAATTGTGCCTTTAAGACGCTACTGAAAACTGCTCACCATGCTGAATGTTTTTCTTGTAATGTTTACTCATCCTCCAGCTGTGCAGAGAGGTTCGGATGAAGCATTTATCCTAAATAAATTCATTAAGAGTAAATATTAGTGAAATCATCCATAATGCTTCATTAACTTTTCCATATAGGTGTACATGTAAAAACATGTTCAGCTACCTTCTGTCAGCAGTAGTATTTCTTTTTTCGGGTCTTAGCTCAGGCTATGATGTGATCAAACCACCCCTAATCGTCATTGAGCCACTGCACTTCAACACTGAGACAAGCCCAATGAGGTATCCAGTATGGCCCCCTGCCGTTTCCCTTTTGGCGGTGCTGTGGATGCTGTGGATGCAACTGAGTAGGAGGGGACCCCAGGGCAGTCCATTACACGCTGGAGAGAGAACATCCTGCAGCTAACCTGGAAGTGCTTGGCTGTCTCCCAGGATGAACTGGAGGACACCGCTGTGCAGACGGATGTCTGAGTTGCTCTACTCGCCCTGTTGCCACAGCAGCTTAAATAAGCAGGTCAAAAAAGGGATGGGTGGGGCAGGATGACTCTCCAGAGTTGCTGACTCCCGTAAAGAAGCACTTATCTCCTTTATTATCTGATCTAGTGGTATAGTTTGTTAATTCACTCATTCATTAGTCTCGGCAATGTAAATGTTGTAGTTATTGGGCTAAAATAGTTATATCAAAGATAGAAAATTGAGCTTGAAGGTCAATTTTTTAACTTGAAAGCAGCATCTTTACAAAAATTCTTAACACAAGGTCCAATGGCTTGTTTAAAAAGCTTTCAACCACATTTCAAGGCTGAAAAAGAATAAAGAGCAAAGCGAATCACATTCATATTATTGAAGCTATTTCAAAAGATGGGAGAAAATCCTGTGGAGCCTTTGAATACTAGTTGCTCTATGGAGCAATGTTTTTACGAGTGTGGTTTTGTTTGCACGAGCACTCTTGCCAATCATTTCAGCTCTTCCGCTGATCAATAGTTAGTGGCAGAAGGGCGCAAAGACAGTGAAGAAGAAGAAGACTGCTTGCAACTAAACATGAAACTATTTTCATTTACAAATACCACGTTAAAGGCATGCATTGCAAAATCATCGGAGGAATTGCGAACTGTATGCGGACAGAAATAAATGTACAATAGCTGTAAATAACACTAGTTTTCTTCATTAAAGTTCTTCCAATAGTCGTACCAACTACTTCACCGTAGCTTCATTTCTTCTTCTTTTTTCACCCAGAGGCAGCTCATGGGGAATTCTGGATCAATGTCGCGCTGGAAACAAGAGGGCAGAAAGTCCAGTAGCGGAGCAGCTTAACAGCTCCACAAAGACCTGGATGTATGGGGCTGGGAGGCAGGAGATCAATGGTGTAAAGTAGGAGAGAATTAACAATTGTTGCAGAGCAAAGGGAGAACAGTCTGCTGTGACAAGATGTGTGTTGAGACGACAGGCTTCACCCTGTTGCCCTGATAATCGCTCCACTGGAGAGGGATATAGCCGAACAAGAATGGCCCGGATAAGGTAAAAGCTCCCCTGTGCCTGAGTAAAGGATGCCAAGGAAAACGTACCTTTTTAAAACTCATCCACATTCTACCTTTTAGCTTGCCTTTCTTCCCCTCTTTTCTTCTGCTCCTACATTAGATTAGCATTGATATTCATTAACACCTGATCTACCCTGTGTGCCTGTGCATCGGGCTTGGCACTCTGCCCTCATAGGAAATCAATGGCATTTTCATTCATCTAGTTGGGAGGGCTCGCGTCTTTGCTTCCGCATTCAGTTGTAGCGATTGTAGTGATTAACAGGCTAGTAAAGGAGTACATGCATTCTTAAGTAACAGCTGTGACTGTGGGCCTTAAGACTCCTTAATTAATGTATGATAGCTAAGTAAGAGGAAGAGAGACTTTTAAGTAAAAAAAAGGCAAAGGACTGGTGGAAGGGGAAAGAAGAAGGGATGAAGAAACAGAGAGAGAGAGAGAGATAATGCTTAGGGTATGGTAAATCATGTCTATCATCTCCCCTCTCTTCCATTACCGATCAGGGAGTGAAGGATGATGACGAGTTGGACAATTTCGCCAAACTCCCAGTGGATGCCCTTGAAAGTGACAAATTGCCAGGTTAATTGTGTTGGGGTCATGGCCATTCAGCGGGAATGAGCCACTTTATTTGGAGCAAAAATCCATAAAGGGAGTTCATTCCCAATCTGCGCTGTCACCATTCGGACCCGGTGAGGGATTGCCTCAGTCCTCATGGGAAGAATCCTAAACCATCCCAAGTGAGTACAGTAGGTACAGTATGTGACAGCCATGCAAGCCGAGAAATCAACTTCATTTCCCTTAAATTCAGGGCCATGACAACAGCATTTCCAAGTCAGCTGCCCGACCGGAAAGCTGTAGATTTGTTTTTTCTCTTCCACTTTCTACCCCAGGGATCAATTCTATTTAATTTTCTGTCTGATATAAATGAAGTAGGGGACATCTCCATTGGAGAGCTATTGAATTCCTGAAACAGCACTCAATCCCATCCAGCCACCTGTTTACTCCCTATCTTCTCTTCAATCTGCCTCTGAGCACCCCAGTACATTTTCAAATATCTACTTTGCAAACACCGAAGGGAGGCCGGACAAACAATTACAATTTTCATCTTAATAAGTACTTGGTACTGCTCAACAAGGTTGAGCAGGGTCCGAGCGGAGCCATAAAGGGGGACAAGCGTTGGGGCTTGTTGGGCTGCTCTGGAGCGTGAGTTGGCATACTGTCAGTGGTATATTTTTCTGGGCAGAGGCAAGTGAGTAGGGGTCTGTGTATCTAAAGCAAAGCCAGCTCCAGCCTCTCTGCCACGCTGAGATTAGGGGGAGAAGAGGAGGCTTTCACATAACTGACTCTCCCTGTGGCATGACTGCAGAGAGGCAGCAAGCAAAGGCAGGCAAGCAGGCGGTCGGGCTGGCCGGCTGGATGGACGAGGGAGGCGAGGGATTTGAAGAAATAACATGGGAGCCGCTGCAGAGGAAGAAAGTGAGAGTGAGCTCTCTTTGTCTCTAACTTTACAAGGATAGGTGGGTGCGTCCTCCAGGACTCTGATAATAGGTTGTAGGGAGCTGACAGACCTCATTCGCTCCCTCTGCACATTCCCTATCTGTGTTCCCTTTTCATCCACCCTGTCTCTTTTCTTGCTTATTCACCCTCTCTCCCTCTTCTTTCCATTTATCTGGCTCGGGTTTCTATGGGAGCAGCCAGCCAGAGGAGCCTTGAAGTCGGAGAGAGAAGAGGAAAGTAAAGCCAGGTGTGCAAGGGGGAACAGGATGGGCCCCAAGGTTGGGCTGAGAGGTGAGGGACAGACACTGGAGTGTGTGACAAAAGGATGAGCTTCACTGCTAATGACTCCCACAGGGGAGACCAGCTGCTCAGTGTGCAAAGGCTTAAACATGCACTGCTACCATGTAGGATGGACTCGACGGTGTGATAGAGCGTGCACACGGAAACACAAACTTTACAAGACTTGGACATCAGGAGGAGTTTACACACGCAGACACAGTCACTTATACTCTCTCTCTCTCTCTCTCTCTCTCTCTCTCTCTCTCAAACACACTCAAATGCCTCTCTAAAATCCTCCTCCCCTTCTTTTCTTTTTTTGCCCTCCTGTCCCCATCCTTCCTTCTAAATGCATCTCAATTTCTGAAAACTCCTACGTCTGGAGTTCACGCTGTCCTCAATTTGTACTCTGGTGCCACGAGACGTGATGCAGTGCTGCTTATGAATTCAGACGTTGGATTCCATCTACTCAGTAGATTTTCTGTCGGCGGCTATAAAGGGGGGCCGTTTCGGCACAATAAAGCATAATCAATAATACATCGGACAGTCGTCTGTGTGATAGCAGGAGATTTCTAACACCTCCCCCGTCCCCGTGCTTGAACAATGAGGAGCGCATATTTCCCTCCATTCATAGAGCATTTGAAAGGGACATTAGAAACGGCATGGGGTCCTTGATGCTCAATATACAAATTACCATTCAGGTGACATTTGCCCAGCAGATTTTCATGAGAGAGAGAGAATTTCCTCCGCTTTAGAAGGCATGAAAAACCTTAAAGGCCTGGACTCTATCTGGTGAATAATGTGATATTAAGTAGATGTGACATTTTAAAAGAGGCTTTAAAAATCCAAAGCATTGATCAAATGCAGGGTGACAAGCATCATAGCTCAGTTAATGGCTTTCTCAGCGAGACTTTCCAAAGGGTTGCTTATAGACTGTGGGGTATGCCATAGATTTCCCTATACCTGCATTTACGAAGACAATAAGTGGTCTTCATTTCGCTATTCACTGTCATGTTTGTCTTACAGTAGGTGAGCGATGGCCCCGCGCATTGTACACAAATCACGCTCACCCTCATCGCCAGGGGTCAAAGCGATGCATCACCGGGAACGTAAATTCTTTAGCTGGATGTCCTTGCTGAGAAAACAGTTTACTCAATAACAGTGAGCTTATGATGGCGAATGTCGTGATGATTTCAAAAGGGATGCTCTCCTTTTAGCTGGAGGTGTGGAATATAATTTCACAGTTAAATAACTGACTGGATTCCTGAGACCATGCTCTCATATGTAGCTGACATTGGCCTCTATCGGTCTCCGGATTCACATTCTACACCGTTTTCAACCATTTGACCTGTGTGCAATGCAATTTTTCCAAACAGAAATGATGCATTGAGTCATATTCGGTGCTTTGGGACTGGGCCATGTAGGCGTTCTGCAGAGTGAGGGTCGAAGATGCTGCCGTATTATCACACAGGACATCTGGACAAATGATTTTGTGCCAGACTTCCCTTGTCCAGGAGGGTTCTTTCATACCAGTGGTTGTTGTCAACAGTTGTCGCTAACTATTGGCAGACATAAACATAAAAAAGAGACTTATTTGTAAGCCGAGGCATAGCATGCTTTTCTTTCTTAATATATGTATAGGCATCTGTACATCACTTCACAAACTAGTTGTCATTGGGAAGAACAAATGTGGAGCCACAGCCAGCAGCTTGTTAGTTTAACTACCATAAAGACTAGCCTAGCTCTGTCAAAACACAATTATTTTTACTAGCACCTCTAAAGCTCATTAACGATACATTTTATGTGTTCATGTTATTTGTTTGCTCTAGAAAGTCACTGTGGACAAAGCCAGGCTCACTGTTTGCCCCCGTCTCTAGCTTTATACTAAACTAAACTAAAAGGCTTGGCTCTAGCTTCACAGTTATAATGTCAAACTATTTCTGTATTCACAGTAGTCACACGTTTACTACGTTGAAGACATTTTTATATTTACTGTTCTGGTCACATTATTAAGACATTTACTGCAGCGAGGTAAAAGACTTTGAATGTTTGCTAACCCATGCATACGACAAATCCTATCTCTGCACAATGACGCATTATTTTAGTACTAAATATTAAAATTTTAGAGGAGAATATAAGAATGATTATGATTATGTTCCAAATTTGGTCTGTCAGATAATCTCTTTAAATGTAAGTTGTTGCTCACCCATGTCAAATGTTGTTAAAATCAGATTTCAAGTTATTCATGTGGAACATTTTGAGTACAATAAAGCCGTTTTATTTATTTTTTTTGCAGACATGCATCCCAACAAGTACCCTCTTGAATGTGGGAGTGTGTTTCCACACGTGCATTAAAGTACTCTAGTCACGTGGGGGAAATCAGTCTTGGCTTCAACAGTGAGCGTATAGAGTGAACCCACTCAAGCCTGATCATTAATCATTGTGTGTAAGAATGCGTGCATGTACAGTACCTGCATGCAACACTGTGTGTTTGTATGTGCATGCACTCAGCTGCAGTGTCACCTTTCTATTTTTTTCTAAATGAGTTTTAAAAACAGGGAGGTAATTGATGGATTGGACAAAAGGTCAGAATACAAGGACATGGTGGGACTGCAATGGAAAAAAGACCGTTTCACCTCTAACTGTCTCTACTGCTGACATACAAATCAATCACCGTGACTGAATAATAAAAAAGTATGCATGATGGATTTTAGTCTTCCAATTTACATTAATGCAGACAGTTTATTATTTTGAAGAAGCAGATTGTAGGCTTTTAAAAATGAAATATTTTTTTAATTTATGGGTGGTATTGTGGGCCGTGCATATTTATTATATTTTTTTAATTTATGGGTGGTATTGTGGGCCGTGCATATTTATTTTATTTTTTTGCTTGTGTTGTGTTTGAAGGTCCTAGTTGGAGATGATTCTTGTGGCGTTTGGGAGTTTTACCATTGTAACTCAATATCTGTTGGCAACAAGCTGATGAATTGGCCAACTGACCACAATTAGTGGCATGTCCAGACCTCCCGCTCTGATTGGTTGGCTGGCAGATAAAACATTTAGTGTGTGCTCTATGAAAGCCTAATGAGAGACAAAAAGGACAACAGATGAAGCAGATTGCATGCATGAGGGAGGGTTGAAATGAGAAGAAATAACCACTAACTGTTAAATCAACCATCTTTTGATACTCTGATTTTTGAAAAAAAGATCCCCCCCCCCCCCCCTGCACACACCACCTCCCCACCAAATGTGCAGTCGCTCACACAGGCTTTGCAAATCAGTGAACTCCTCCGGGCGAGCTGAGTGAATTTGACTCTCGGCACAGTTTGTTTGGCCAACTGTCGTGGTTTGTGAGTGTAGTCCTAGAGCTGCTGTGGACTTATGCGGCCCACATCCCTCTCCATCGAGACCGGCCTCCTCTCTGCTTCTTAGGACCACTGCCTGGCAGCGGGACTAAGCACTCAGTAGATGTGGAGAGAGACAAAACAGGCTGCAATTCCCCAACTCCCACCAGGAAAGTCACTCTAAGATTAATGAGTGTCTGCTGGCTACACTGCTTGGCCATCAAAAACCTGGACCAATGGACGGGAGATAACTTCAAGGGATGCAGGGGGTTTTGTTCAAGATTTTGGAGGGGGTTTTTCAAGCTACAAACAAACATCACTTTTTGGTTGTCCTATATTGAAGAAAGTGTTCTGCATTAATTTGATTCATATAAAACATGTACAACCTTTGTATGCTCTGTCCTGCGACACGATTCTTCAGCAGAAAACCTAAGACAGAGTGGATAGGGTAAAGAAATAATGAGCAGACATAAAGTTCTGGAATACAATACTGCCACAGGTCAGGGTTGCTTATTTATTTCCCTTCACAAGACAATCTTGTAGCTATGAATTTCTTTTTTATTTCATTCCTAGGCCTCTTATGAAGACTGCCTCATTAGGCATCGAGACAAAAGAAACATTCCATTTTGTCAGGAAGTCACCCGGACTGACAAGTCCGCGGGAGGAAATGAAATAAATAAGGAAAGAGTGGCAGGAGTGAGTGGCTGGGTTGACATTTACTGTGATTAGTGTTTGTAGTGGTGAATGCATTTCTGTCATCCTCTCACTCACCATCGTTGTTTCGTTCTCCTCCGCGATCCCTCACGTTCAATTTTCCGTGCTGCATGCAGATAACTGTGACCTTTCGCTTTCCTGTATGAAAGGCAATAACAGAAAAAAAAAAGGGAAGGGAATTCACTGAAGACCACAGGTGCACTAGAAACAGCATGGCTGGAGACTAGGGCTGGTGCCCGATACCACCATTTCTAAAAAAAAAAAGCCAAAAAGGCTGAAAAGTATTTCTCTCTCAAGATGTCAACATTCAAAATCTAGACTTATAAATATGAATATATACTCAAAACCTACATTATGAGGATGCCTACATAATTCATGTGAAGGTGTGTTCCCTGCATAATGTACATGAGTGTGCCCACTCCCACACCTGCTTGTGGTGTGTCAGCAGAGTCGCAGCATACTGCGACCGTTTTTCGGTCTCCTCCGGACACATCCAGAGTTCCCCTCCATCAAGGGCATAATGGTGCGATCCGACGGCTGATAATGTTGGTGTGATCCGCAGGTCAGCCGGCCCCGGCGCCAGAGCAGAACAGCCTCTCATGGCCCATTACAGCCTGCTTAACGACCACACTGATGACCCAAACCCTGTGGCAGGCTGTCCTCACTCTGCCTGTTTAAAACAACATTTCACTCCCCTCACCAAGGTTCACTGCAAAATGGTGGATTTGTTTTGTCTGTCTTTGTGGTATTGCTCCGACTTTACAATTATCTAGTCAGAAAGTTAAAGCAGACACTCTCTGCTACAATATTTTTAAATAATCACTTAATTATTGTCGTTTCTTATACTGAAGAGTACAGGACGTTGAATATTAGCAAAATATTGATACTAAATGGATACATTTTACTTTGTTTTATCCTTGTTTATGTAAAATTTGTAAAATGAAGCATGATCATATTTGATAGAATAGCCATAATAGAAAAAGGACGGACAAAACGGTTTTACAAATGCAGTCCTACTAATAATACAAATAATTACTTAATCTGACGGGGAAAGAATAAAGCTAAATCCATATAAAAAGTAAGGCAGTGTAAACTGAAATACAGAAATAGATGCGTTGATTAAAATAACTAGTACATGTGTTGTTGCAAGAGTTATTAGTCTCATTGAAGTGTTCAATACCCTATATTCTATTTGGATAGATTTGTTGTTGTTTGTGTTACTGCCATGTATGAACATATCCCTATAGAAATGAAGTAGACTGTTCCAAGTAATGAACAAAACATGAGCTACATTTGGACAAAGTGGCATGTAAAATAAGAGAGCATTAGCTTAATGAAAACCTGACGTATCTCTAATCAACTCTCGCTAGTTAGTGTATTTGAATGGTAAATAACATCTTCTAATTGTGATCAAATAATTGACCACCTGACCTGATCCCTGAGTCTCCTCATGGCCACCAACAAAAGGCCTTGACTTGTATGGAAGAGGCAGTAAGCATCTGGCAAACCAGGTACTGTCAACCATCAATCCCAGCAAGTCCTCTTACAAAATACGTTGTTTGTCCGTGGCCTATAAAATGACACAAAAAAAAGCGTGCTTCTGCTGATGTTACTCTCGGGAGGATAGCCTCCTCAATCCAAGGCAAATGCACACACATGCATATATGCCTTCAATCGCATTATGTATGTGCATGTCCAGACTTGGTATACAAACTACCGCACACATGTTCAGAGACAGATGGACGTGGAGAGAGCAATATTCTCTGAGCACAATCCTCATGTCTGTGGATCCAATTGCATTTCAGACATGTATGTACACCCAGTAATTATATCCAGCCTGTGGGGCTGAATGAGGCACAAAGGATGTTCGCATATTTCTTCACACACACTATCCACCATGGGATTGTGCCTTTTGTCACATTTCAAACTCCAAAAAGTTATGAGGAATTTGTGGTCATGGACTATTAGTGAAGCCGTTTCACGTGGTACAGAGTATAAAAATGACTCCTTCTTTGCCAGAATCCTCAGATACGGATACATTTTCTGCTCTTTCTTGCTTGTCCAATTTTCCCGACACTCCATCTCTGTCCCTCCCTTTCTCGTTCCTGGGCTGTTATGATATGCGCCCATGTTGTACGGTGACTGGAAATGACGGATGATCTCTCTGAATGAGTAATACAATCAGAGCCATGGGGCATTTAAGTAGAGAGAGAGGCAGAGAGAGAGAGAGAGAGAGAGAGAGAGAGAGAGAGAGAGAGACATAGTAGTGCGTGAGGGAGAGAGGAATAGATCAGCCAGAGAGACGGGACTGAATCTCGGTATCTTAATTTAGTGGGCCATAATTAAAAATCTGTTTGCCAGTTTTTCCTCCCGCTGCTCCTCAGTCCCGCCTTCCCTTGACAATTAAAGATTTAATCACCATCTGCAAAAAGGGGCTGGGAAAGAATGCCTGACCCAAAACTCAAAATGCAAGATGATGCTGTTGAGGGAAAACACTCGGAGAACTTGGACACTGTTTATTTTCTCTCCATTCTCATCCAACTATAAATTTATTTTACGGACGTAATTACTCATTCAGTGAGCCACTGCAAGCTGACACTTGTGACAGTATTTGCTTTTTTTTTGTATTTACTTACCAGAACATAATCAGAACAGATCTGAGCAAATATCTTTCCGTGAAAATGAGTAAATAACCCGTAAACCGCACTCAGAGTGAAACATTGAAGGGATCGCTCTAGCGTGTGAGTTAAGTTATAAAAGCCTGACATTATCTAAATGTAAAGACGGCAGTCGCACATTTTGTCTTGTCCAACAGACCAATCTGTAAACTCAAACAACTAGAATATCAAATACACTTCTGTAGTGCTGGGAACACTGTGTTCCACATCTAGCTCCAAGGTTTATTTTTCTTTCTTTTTTTCGGAATGCAGCTTAGAGACTGACAGCAAAACCTTGAAAGATAATATCACACAAACACAGCGTTTCCACTCTACATTTTTTCATCTCCCTGTGTGTATTCACGCAGGCGATTACCATTTTTTTGGACTGTAGCCTTCACATAAGAAAAAGAGAAACCTTTTTATTTGTGGAAGGGGGGGCAAAATACAATTCTGTTAGTCAGACTCTTGCAATCTCATGTACTTGTTTGAATACGATCAGCCTCCTGTAGTGTGTATTTCCTGGTGATATTGTGTCTTTCTGATCTTCTTCACCAATTTCTGTAAATAGGAAATCATTTTAGTTTGTATTCTTGAAATCTTATATCATTCCTAATCATGTTATTCCTTGGCATGTATCGTTGGTGTGTGACTGCTTAGAAACCCTTTAGAGGATAAAAGAACTGTAAAATATTGCAAAGAAAGGAGTTTTACAGTGAAAGTAGGCAGGGGGCGGAATTTAATAAGAACAATTTAGGGAATTTGGGGCTTAAATTTTCTTCTGCAGGGCTCTACTAGGAGAATGTTCTTCTTTCAGCAGAATAAATCCAGTCTAAAGTCTACCCTGATTTAATTGATTCCTTTATCCACCTTTATAAAACGAGGATCACTTAAGAAACAGGTTTTATCTCCAAAGACAGCTAGTGAGTTTACTTTTAGTGCTTTTTGTTTCAGCTGTGTTTTCTCTCTTTTTTGGTGTTTCAGCAGTGTACTGATTTTTAGCTACACGTGTGGTGGTGTCAGTTGGTTGGCCCACCACTTTGGTTCAGACTGTAATACATGGACAACTATTGGATGTGTTGCCATTAAAATTAGAACAGACTTGCGTGGTCCCCAGAGGATAAATCCTACTGACATTGATGATCCCCTGACTTCTTTATTGGCACCGCCATGAGGTTGACATTCTTGCTTTTTAGTGAAATATCTAAACAGCAATTTAATGGATTGCTATGAAATCATGTACAGATATTCATAGTGCCAAGATGATTAATTGTAATGACTTTGGTGTTCCCATGATACTACCTCTACAGCCAGCAGCAGATTGAAGTTTTCACTTATCCAATGAAATTCTCAACATCCACTAGATAAATTACTTGCACTGGATTGCCACAAAATTGTCCAAAAGCATTCATGGTTCCCTGATGACTTTGATGATCATCTGATTTCTCCATGAGGTTGACATTTGTGGTTTTGATTGAATTATCGTGACCGCTATTTTAACAAATCGCCATTAAATCATGTCCCCTGGATGATGAATTATATTTTCTTATATTTATGTTTAAAGGTGCAATATGTAATGTCTGGCCACATGCTTCAAAGAAATGAGGGGAAACTTCTCCCCTCTTCCTCCCCCCCACTCTCTTCCTTCCCCTCTACCTCTGGGTCCATACAGTTGTGAAGTATTCTGTTTCAACTCAATACTTAATGACTAAAAACTATTAATATTTTTTACAACACTAATCATAAATCTGGAAAGTAAACAACAGTATTGTGGTACACAGTTACATTTTTTAATGATTAAGACATAAATAAGGTGCCAGAGTGCATGAAAAAGGATCAAAATAGAGCTTGTTTATCACAAAAATGTCCCTGGGGGAGATCCCTCCAGCAACCCCGCCCGAAACCACAGACCCATGTGTACAAGTGATGTTACAAGATGTTACAAGACAGGATGGGCTGGGGCTATCAAACGTGTTACTTCTTCACAATCTGTTGATAATTGATAAATGTTTTGAACTAAAATATTGTCCATATCTTATATAATGCACATTTACTGGGAATTCACACATGTTAGCATGCTAACTCGCTACACAAAGATGGTCAACATGTTATTCTAAACAATATGTTAGCATTGTTATTCAGACCATGCTGGCATTAGTATTTAGCTGAAAGCACTGCTGTGCATAAGTACAGCCCCGGAGAGCGGCTAGCTGCAGACTCTGTCTTCACAAGGCATTGTTGTTAACAGCTTCTAAAGTTTACCTCGGGCATTTTTCTGAATCTACTTTCTTTATTCCAATCACACATGTAACATGAAAAACTGAGCTAGCCACCCTGCTGCGTGCCTTTTGTCTGTCAGCATCACAAGGCGTTACACATCTGCTGCAATGTAAAACATATTTTGAACTCATACATACAAAACAAGGTCATGCCTGATTATACACCAGTGTGCTGGCGGGAGGGCGTCTGCACATCGGCAAAGAGGCTCTTTGGAATCTTAGAATGCGCTGGATATGCTCCTTTTCACAAAAAACAGACACACACTTGGCTCGTTGTGACAATGTGAGGAACTAAGCCACATTCTCTATCAGGTTAGTGGATGATAAACCAAGAACATCATGAAGGGAATGACAGTATTTTTATTACAGCAATTATTAATACAGCAAAAAAATAAATCAATAGGTACATTCAATATTTGTTCGACCTCCTATCTTTTGCTTTAAGTCGAGAACAAACTAAATATCCTTGTACAAGATGACTTTATCTCTGACTTATCACAGTCTGTAATTAAGTCACAAAGTAGAACTGTCTGGAGTTATCTATGGGGAGAAGGTAGGCAGACAAACTTTGAGACGGTGACATATCATGAATTACAACTCAGTCTATTTCCTTGCCAACTCTTATCGGGTTCAGAGACCTGTTCTAAAGGGGAGCTTTAGTTTCGTGTAGCAGCCCAGTACTTAATGGAATTGATGGCTCTGTATCAACTTTGGCCCAACAGAGAAGGGTGGATTGGAGTTGGTTGGACTCAAAGAAGCTGTGCCAAAAAAGACAGAAAGTCTCCTCCGCCAATTTGACTGAGGTGGCTGATACCAGTTTTGGAGTTAAGTAGATAAATGATGTGGTTTATGACTGTTGGGCAGATCATTCCACTGGAACATTACTGCTTTGTGAGTAACATGTTCGATGTTGGAAGATAGACCTTAATAGCACGGTCATAAATGCGTCTACCTTTTGATTAACGGCCATTGCAGCCACAGAGGAAAGATAAAAGGAGGAATGAGATGATGAAAAATAAAGATTCATGTGGACGTAGATGCAGGGATTGAAAAAAAGAAAAGAGAGAGAGAGAGAGAGAGAGAAAGAGAGAGAGAGAGAGAGAGGGTTCAAAGGTATGTTGTCAGCCATGGTGACCTGCTGACTTCTCTCGCAGCGAGCTAACAAGACAGCATCTCTGGTAAGCCAGAGCCCAGAGCCGGAGGGGGGCGGATCGGGTAAGGAGAGGCAAATTATATCCTCAATCTAGCCACAGACAGGGGTCCCTCTGAAGCCTTGCATAAAACCCTCATAAATGTTTGATTTTGTTTACTGGGCAACATGGTATGAAAAACAAGTCTCATCACACTGAGTAAGCCTTGCTTGTGCTGAGAGCCCGAGGATAGGCTTTCAGTAGCACACTGCTGACAAGAAGAATGAGGTGCGGTCTAGAAATACAATGAAGAAAGGGGAAGGAGGTTTTTTGCTTGAGGAACGTGCTTTTTCTAAGTGCGTTAAAGTCAATATATGTCTGGAGGTAAAGTAATTACATTCATGAAACAAACTTGTGAATCTGTGGAGGTTTAGTTTTATGTCCTAACAGAATATCTAGTGTTCTGGTGTTAGTCTATTTCTTTATTTATTTTAATTACACTTTGTTCTCTCCTCCAAGTAAGTCTCATCAACACATGGGGATTTCTGCTCATACAAGATGAAAGCCTTCCAATTAGGGGCCATCCATTTCCTGCCAGCCAACTGAAAAGATGTGTTACAAAGTATGTGTCACCAACTTTGCATGGAGTCCAAGAATGCAAAATATTCAAACCAGGGAGGTTCTCCGCAAGGCATGGATTGGCTTTACAAAACTTCTCAAAGAAAAAAAAAAACATTTAACAGAGAGATGGATCAATTACACAACACCGATTAAATATTCACGACGTCTGGAGGAGAGGCTCGTTCATTTTGTGGTTGATCTAACCTGAGGAAAGATTCACCATGTTTACCATTGTAATTGCATTTGAGCCACTAAACTACAATGTGCTTAAATGTGTGATTTATTTACATGTGATTTAAAACTCTACTTCTTCTGTCTGAAATTACTTTGGTAAACCCACCCGTGTGGCAGCTGGACATACAGGGAGTACAGAATTCAATAAAGTACAGTATTTGCTTGTAGTTTCCAACAAAAATACAGTAAACTGTGAAAACTGAAAAGGCACTTGCCCACCTCCACTGAGACCCAGTGTGGTTCTGTCTGATGCTTCTGGCAGCGTGATGCAGGTGTACAAACTGGAAGAAATTTGCAAATAAATCAATAAATAACGTGAGTAGGAAAGGTCAAATGCACACGCGGCTGGAACAGAACACAGATTCATATAAACACTTTTGCATTATTGATTTGTAGGCTAGTTGGTACAATAGGTATGACCTGAGTCAGTCATTATCATTTCTCTGTCTTATCTAATGAACTTGGATGATTGCCTAGCACTAGAACAGAAATGTGTGTTTGTTGCGGCAAAAAAACTCTTTTTCATTATACTTGTCACTAAAACAGCTGGTATGATTTCTACACCGTTCGTTGTGTTATTATTAGATTGAATTGTTTATTTGTTGCTTGTGAAAGAAACCTGTTGGACCGTGTGATGATCAAAAAGACGTTTAGCAATCAGAAAACGAATGTGTGTTCATTCATTCAAACTGAGGTCTCTCTTAAAAATTGGCTCCATGACTTTCCCCTCTGAAGCTTGGTCAGATCAGTTGTAAAAAATAGAAAGAAACGTCAAATTACAGAAATTAAATTGCAGCTTGTCTTCTACTTTGCACATTACATCAACAGCAGTGGGACCACCAAAATAAACCCGAGACAGATGATTTTTCATCTGTTGAACCCCACTTTAAAACAAAAAACAACACAAATGAGCAAAACAGTCAATTTAGTTTCTGTGTGAATGGTGCAACCCACTGCTGTGGTGGGTTTCAGGTGGCTGTGTGTGTGTGTCTGTACTCTGAACAAAAGATGTTTCATAATCACCATGTGTTGCTGCTGACCTTAAACCCAGACTGTGCCTCTGCAGAAGCTCTCCCTCATTGCCAGTGGCGGCATTCCCATGTCCATTTGTCGAACCTCTTTAAAGGACCACTGTTAGCACTGTTGTACCTGCATTATTTATTTCTTTGTTAGACTGGCTTGATCAGAGTTGTTGCCCTAAATCAGAGCTTGGAAAAGTTCAGCACCTTTTAAATTTAAACAATATTATGTGCATACGCACTCTTGTAGGAATCATACAAATGCCTGCAATATACCAGCACGTAAACTGGAATATAGCATGAATGTTTTTTTTTTAAATGCACTTATAATTCCTTGCAAACATTAGCTACATTTCACATCCTGCCTCGCACTTGCTAAAAGGGCAAGCAAAGCCATTGCATTGATGTCACATACATTACTGAGTCTTAGCCACAGTTTTGTTCATGAATATATCATGGCCAGAGATGACTTTTTTTACTTTTAACTGTAGAACCATAGAAAGATATTCATGAAGAGAAGTTTTTGAGCAGTGATGCAAATCAATAGCTTATACTGATGGACCCCTCTGTACATCCCAAACAAGTGCGTGCGTGCAGTATAAAAAAAAATGAAAGACGAGCACTTAAGCAAGCTGAGCCAAGCAAGGACATTCACAGCAAGCCATTAAGCTCAACATTACTAATAAGTAGTCTGCCTCATACTGAGCACATGGTCCAGCCAGCTGTGAATGTGTGGACATTACTGATTTAGTGATTAAATGGAAAGAATGCTCGAAAAGATTGTATTAGAATAAAGCTGAATCTAAAAGGCAAGTTGTACAGTTGAAGCCTTTTTTTTTTTCTTCTCTTACAGGGGAAGCCAGGTGTCTGTGTGTGGCCTCACTAGTGCATGAAGAGATGGATATTGTCAAGTCTCCTCTCATAACTCTCACGGAAGGCCAAGTGAAAGAGGTGACCAAGCAGTATAGTGATAGTGCAGTCAACAGGATAACGTTTCAAAAGGCCAAGGATTGCTGTTTTTTTTGTGGAGCCCTAAGGCATGGCTGCTAGGCCTGAGTTGAGCATTTCAAACTGTGATTCCAGTGAAACCGAGATTTGTATGTGCGCATGCAGTGGAGGTAAAAACACACTCAAACACACACACACACACACACGGACTGCCCTGTATCTGTGGTCTGATTTTGCAGTTGACAGGATTGAACCCATTTTTGACATGGTGTTTGAATTTCAATTGAGGATTCATTATAACGCCAATATTCACAGAGTTAGGTTTGACTTAGTGGGCAAGAGAGCCGTTTGCAGTCTTTACAGGATCAATAATGAGAAGCTCAGTTTATTCAGAATTAAGTTCAAGACAGTTGAGTCACATCCAGTCCTTTATATAGTTGCAGCGGGTGTTTTGAGTTGCTAAGGGTTATCTGGTTTTACTGAAACATATAGCTGACTGTCTTTTTGCTAAACAAAGCGACTGATTTTCTGGCCCAAGGGAAACACCAACAGAGAGAATAGAATAGTGGCGAGGTTTGACACTTGAGGCATCCCATATAACAGCGCAGCAGATGAGGAAACATAGCTACCCATGGAGACCAAGAAACATATTTGACAAATATGACACAACCCACTCTAGGGCTCTCCCTGAGATACCAACACAACCATTTCATCAACTTGTGAGAATGTTATGATCAATGGTATTAAAGGCAGTGCTGACATCAAGCAAGACTAAGATGGAGTGTTCCTCCCTATCGGCCTGCATAAGGGTGTCATTTGTGACAACAAAGCTGTTTTAGTACTGCGTTTTTTGCGAAAACTAGATAAAAAATGAATCAAAAATATTATTCCCTTCACTCCCCTCCTAAGTGGAAAAACTGACCTAACCTCAAAGTAGTGGGTGTCCTGTCACACAACACAACATGGAGAGAGGGTCTGATCATTTCTTCAAACAGGGAACTCTGCTGCACCACAGGGTTGGCGCTGCCATCTTAGAGCAGAGGTGTGTGTTGCCAAGGCCTGGGTTGGCAGATAGAGTATACGGAGTTTATTTCATTTTTTTCTGCTGTTGACTCCCGTCTCATTTCTTGTTTCAGGCAAACATTGGAACTTGACAGCGTGGGCGCACGAACCAGCAAATGATATCTACAGGGGGTTGGACTGGAATATTGTCAATCAGAGTGAGCGAGAAAGGGGAGGATGGGATGTTGTTATGTGTTTTGCGCAGTGCACATCTCCACGCCTGTGCTCGTGTGTCCTGATATATAGAGTATGCATAGGGTGTATACTGTATTTCATCTATGTGCTTGTGTATATTGATACAATATACGGGGGGTGTATGCGTCGGTCAGGTTAAAGAAATTGTGTGGATACTGTCTAGTTTTGACGTTCCTTGCTGCAGGATTTACTTGGCTGAGTTAAACATTTATGTGAAGCCTCTCAATGAGGCGCCAGAGTGGAAAAGCAAGAGAGAAGGAGTGGAGCGGCAGAGCAAGGGCACATCCGTGCACTGCAATGAACTGTTGCCGCCTGTTGAGCTTTCATTTCATGGTTAAATGTGGAGTTAATGGCTGGTCTTACATGGTTGTTGGTGGCTTCAGTGTGGCTTTAAAATAAAAAAATACTCCCTTCTCTAAGCGACAGAGCAAACAACAGCATTCTTGTGTCAAGGTTAGATTCAGTACTCACTACACGATGTACAAATGGCTGACTTCCTCCAAAATAAGCTTTGTATTTAATGAAATACCACAGATTTTTTTTTAGTGCTAGTATGCAACACCACTATCAATATGCCCCCTCTTTGTGCATCTGGCATCCTCAATGCTTTGCAGACATCAGCAATCTTTAATCTTGCAAACATGTTATGGCTTTCATAGATCACTTTTAACTGCAATAGTAGAGATTGCAGAAATGACTTATATAGCGATGTACAAAATAGGAAATTCAGATGTACAATGAATAATGGAGCCATGTTTTACATTTAGTCATCAGGTTAGTTCATTTGACATGTCTGCATGGGCATTAAAAGTGAGACTTGAACCCAGCCTGTACCTGCTAAAGGAACAGTTTGATATTCTGTATACACACAGTTAGATGAGAAGATCGATACCACTCTCATATCTGTCTTTTGAATATAAGGCTACAGTCAGTAGCTGGTTATCCTCGCTAACAGAAAGACTGGAAACAAGGAGAAACAACTAGCCTGGCTCTGTCTAAAGGGTAATAAAGGTTAACTCTGTACATAATCCAAAGTGTAAAAACGTCAACTTTACCGGCATTTTATTGGGTGTTGCGTCATTTCTTTGCTGGGAGCAGTTTCCAGGCAACCAGTGGAGACTCCAGGAAGTAACTGCTCCCAGTAGTATAGCTTACGGGGTTAGCTTTTGAAATGTAGGCAGGTGGACTTTGTTACCTTTGGACAAAGCCAGGCTAGATGTTAAACCATGTTTCCAGTGTTTGGTTTCATATTTAACAGGCGATAATGTTCCCACGATGAAGAAGAATTCTCAGAGTCATTGGGGGATTTTTAGAAGCTGCCCTTTAGCAGGTTTTTGCTTTATTTCATCCATTATTTACCTTTTGTTTGCCAGGATAATGCAACACACTGTCTTTTCCTGCAGTGCATTGCAGGCCTGAGCCCGAGGCAACAAATTAGTCTGAACCCCAACCTGAAACCTGACACACTGTTTGGGGATGTTGGGTATAGCAGGAATCTAGGTCCCACCATTTGCACAAATCCAATTAATACACTTGGTCCACTTTCAGCACATCGCTCTTCTTTTATACATCCGTCGATGGTAAAGGGAATTCTTAGTAAGCACTTGGAGCTCCCCCACTGTGACTCCTCCAATCACCCACCACATAC
This sequence comes from Leptoclinus maculatus, assembly GCA_032191485.1. Classification (NCBI taxonomy): domain Eukaryota; kingdom Metazoa; phylum Chordata; class Actinopteri; order Perciformes; family Stichaeidae; genus Leptoclinus; species Leptoclinus maculatus. Next base: position 25,252,758 of record JAVDOI010000002.1, read on the forward strand.
CGTAGTCACCCCTTGGTAGAGCGGATGCATGTGCTTTTTAAAAGTAACCTAAAATATTTATTCAATGATTTTCATCAGTGAGGAGGGTAGACGTTTGGCATGAAAATGAGCGGTGAAATCACAGTAAGAATATGTTTTTTTTTAAAAGAGTTATGCATTATGGATACATCATATTTGTAGAAATGGAATTGTCGAGGTCTCTGTGTGGGAAGTATATAAACCAGACAATTGGTGGTGGAGGAAAAAAAGAAGAAAACAATGTGATAAGGGCATGGACAGAGGCAGTGAAAGCTGGGGGCAAGAATAAGGTTAATATGACAAATAATTGGAGAGAGATACCGCCACAGGCAGTGCTATTAAACTGTATCAGTGGAGGATGTGAATACTGTTGGTTAGATTAAAGCCAGTATGAGGTGTATTAAAGGCTTTTACAAATAGCTAGTGGTAAATCTGAGAGGACAGTAGGTATCTGAACCAAATCATTTCTACAAGGACTCTGGCATCTATTGTACCTATAGTTCCATTTCTTTCCCGACATGAGGAGAGCACTCCCCAGAATATGAGAGGATATGATCCTGAATTAGATATTGAAAATTAATAATTGATGGCGCCACAGTCGCACACAGACACAGATGCTCACACACACGCTCACACACTCGCAAAACGGCATCTGAAGTATTAAGGATCTGCATCCTAAAGGTCAAGGGGAAGTTGTTTTCCTTGTCAGTTACTTCTGATCAAATTAAATATTGAGTTTCTCAGCAAGAGAATGCTCGATATTCGGTGTACTGCAGCGGGGACTGAATTAGCCACTAAAAGAAATGACGTAACCGCTAGGAAATAGTCCGCCTTACATGATGACTAATGATAAAGAGAGCCACTTATAAAATCTGTTTGAACATTACCAGTTACCAGTGAGCTAATATTAGCGAGCAGGAAATGAAATAAGCCACATGAAAAGGTTAAATATGTTTAAAATGTGGAGCCTCGCCGCAGACCATTCCTGCATATGACGAATGCCGGCCCTAAGCCTCGGGTTTATCCGTCATCATAAATCCAGCGTGTGTGTGGGGTGGGTGTGATTTAGTTGACCATGGTTTACCCAGCTCTGCATATAATAACTTGCCTTAAAGAGTTTTAAGTAGACCAAAGAAATCCAGAGAGAGAAGCCCCTGCCTCTCATCCTTGTCATCTCGGCCCGGGACTAGGTATGACTGATTGCGCGGACTTGATCGACTACTTTGCGTGACGTACAATCAGATAAAATGGCCATCACTTGGGCTCTATCACACCATAAATCACCACTGAGATATGGAGGAATATGTATTCTCTCTCACCATAAATCATGGTTATTCCTCATCTAAGAGTCAATTATCTAACGCGCAACAAATGGCTCGGCAATAACCTTGAAGATAGGGGATACATGCAGGGAGGCCAGCTTGCGGGTTGTTGAAATCTCGGCTGTTTTGTAACCACTGGCCACAGCATTGCATTATCTAAAAGCTGTTAGAGAATGGATTTATGTTCATTTGAAAACATTTTTAAGTTTTATTTGGTATGACCCATCAGAGACTGATGATTTACTGACTCCACGTTTGCCTAGGTGAGACATTTATGACAGTTTTGATGGGTAAATGGATTATATTTCATCCCAAAGCTCTTGTAATGATGGCACAATATTTTATTTTCTCATTTGGGACTTAGTAAAGGAACAACTTGATAACACGAAGGCATGCTGTGATCAGAAGCCACCCTTGGACGTTGTACTGCTGGTATATACTTCAAAGTCAAACACATTTTTCTGTTGTAAATCAGCCTCATCTCTTACTAGAGCAGTGCATATTATATTTCCATGTCTTGGTGATCCTTATAATCGCAAACATATGAAAGGAGTCACAGGAAAAGAGATTGCTTTTGTTCTGTTGCACCACATTTGTTTCATTTGAACTTCACTGCATATGTATGTCCACTGACAGTCCCTGGCCATAATTGGGTGCTTTAGGCTGAGGAACTTCACAGGGGCAGAGACCCAACGTAACAAGCTGTGATGCAAAAAAAAGAATAAAAAATACATAAAGTCCACAAGCCATGACTATTTACTCGTCAGAATAGTGTCCAGTAAAAGACAAACTTTATGATCACTTTATATTCCTGCTAGTATATTATGTATAATATTTATATAGATACATTTTCGACATTACAGTATTTGCTTTGCAGGGCAGCTGTAGAAGTTACAGTTTCAGTCTTTGGCAAAAATGGATAAAGAAAGCCAAAGCAGAACGGTAACCTATCACGACACCAGTGAGCATTTTTTTTTTGGTTACATTGTAAAACACCTGCAAGACTGAAAACGGTAGCTTTCATCATATATACCAGTACTGAGATCAGCTTTGTTCTTATAGTTATTTAATCAAACACAGATAAGGAGAGAGGCTGCTAGTAACTTTTTCTTAGACTTTAAAAAATTCTAAGTGCACATGTGATTTGGTCAGTCCTAAAATGTTGGATGATTGGTGATGTTGAACAATAACTACTGAGGGCAGTAGAAGATCTTGGAGTATGTCACCTCAGGAAGCTTTAATTCTTATCTCTGATACCCAAATGGTTTGGAAGACTGTCCGTGCTCTCTTATTGGGGGAGAAATCTCTGTCTCTCTCATTAGATTCTCCTTGTATTCCTTCCTTTTCTCTCCTTCCTACCCTAACTCTGTCTCTCTGAGCCCATTTCTGAATGTCTCCTCATGTTCCACCGCCTCTGGTAAATGTACCTGTGCACAGGAAATTCTCAGCTCTTTCCATGACAGGTTTGCTCTGCAGATAAAATCTCACTGCCTTGTCCCTGGATGTTGACCTCTTCTTTGCCATGAGGGATGTTTATCAGCGATTTTGGGGCACTGATTCGGCACCGAGGCCACTCTCTTACCATCCCCGCCTCGTGTCCATTTTCTCTCCATCCACTGTAAATTGAAAAGAGATTTCCGCAGACCGGTCATTGCAGGGAACTGCCGTTTTGATGTCGGTGACCCTCCAATCAATTTGGCAACCTTGCAATTACTGTCGTTCTTCCAGGTGTTTTGCTCAGCATTGAGCGAGTGGGGATGCGTGTAAGTATGTGGGGAGATTACACACAGACTGATTTTCAGAGCAGCATAAAAGAGAGTGTGAAGCAGACTGGTGCAGTTGCAGATGGATGGTTGGCCAGCTTGAGAGAAGACTGAGGGAAGGTTGGAGGCAGAGAGAGGGAGTTGTGTAAATGTGTCGTGCATCATTGAGGTGAGAAATTGCGAGAGCTGCACAGATGGCACGCTCTCACCTTCATCAAGCTCTCCCTCCATCAGTTTCCTCTGCTCTGGCATCAGAGCCACATGACATGACCTACTGAACGCGTCCTTCTTATGAGCGTCTATAGTTGTTGTTGTGTTTTCTGTGCTAAACATCTGCATGTACTGGGTCTCTCATGGGTTAAATCTGAGGCGCACAGGAAGCGATTTAATGTTTTGCTTAATGTTTGGAACAAATTGGTAAACTCTGGATTGGAACAGGTGATAAGCGACAAAAACAGCACCACCTACGGAAAGTTAAAAGTCAATAGAAAATCTTAGGAGGAACATCAAAGTTAATGCTTTTTGGTTTTGGTTTTCACTAAAACAACTTTTCTTCCTGCTGTAAAAGACGTTGATCACTACATCACATATAAAGGAGGTTATTTTGCTCTGAGAAAAGCTAAATATGATCTGCTGATCATGTCCTTCAAGGTAAGCAATTTTTTTTAATACAAATACAATATATTATTATATAATTCTGATTTTCCCAAGTTTTTTTAGGTGTTTACTCCAATTGAATCCAGGCTCCCCCTAGCAATTTCAAGCAATTGTCAGGAAATCTAAAACAACAACACTACAAGACTAGATATTATAACAACATTCGACAGTCTGTCACAGTGAGAAGTATAGAGGTAAATGTAGAAAAGAAGATATCACTTATTACTTTATACAACATGAAAAAGAGACTGTGAGATAAATGTGAGACATGAAATGTAAGAAAACTGTTGAACGTGTTCTGATAAAGTGTAAGAAGTTCAATGTAGAAAGAGAAAGACTGAAGGGTGGGGTGGTTTAGGAAGCGAGTGGAGCATCAAAGGACTGTTAGAGACAGGGGACAAACAAGTAGCTACCAGTTTATTTAAAGCCTTTAACTAAATATTCAATATCCAGAACACAATTTATTTAATCATTTCCTTTCCTTCTAATAATGTTACACACTCCGGTACAGTAGGTGGCGCCATGCGGCTTCAACATCGTTACGCAGTCCTTTATATAATAAAACCATAGAAGAAGAAGAAGTGCGCCTCAGCCCGTTCTAATGAGCGAAGGTGACGTTGCCACACCTTACGCACCTAACGTGGGTCATTTCAGGCCTCTGCGAATGCAAAAACACACACGTGTAAAATGTGAATAGAAGTCACCACACGTTTGCCAGTGAAACCATATGTAGCTCTAGTATTTCTAACAGTATTAACGTTAGCTAACAGATACCACTTGAAGCTGGGCCTCCACCGGGTTAACGTCACAGGAGAGAGCGTGAAGAGGACATAAGCGCGTGGAGAAAGGAGTTTTTACAGTATGCAGTGCTATGTGGAGGAAGACCTCCATTTCATTGGAATTATTTAACTGCTGTTGAGTATTTTGCCACCGTGATGACGGATGATGGTCTTCAAATACTAGTAAGCGAAGCAACTCATTTCCACTTGCTCTGTGGCTTTTCTTTCTCTCGTGCAGAACGCGTACCTCTACCTGATCTTAATACATCCTCTGTACACTTGTGTAAGGAAGATGCATGAGAGATATGTGCTAGATATGATCTCTAAAGTAGAAAAGCAAAAATATGCACACACTCATTATTGCTCCTCCTTGTTTTGATTAAATGCTTCCGAACCTATTTTGCTCAATTACCTGTGTTGGATTTTCAGGGCTATCGTGACCACCTTACAGTATTGGGCAATTTTGAGTCAAACTCCAGGCATGCTTTTACATCCCAGTCCATCATTAACCATAATCCCAGTACAGGAAACGCTGTTTGAGAAGGGAACACCAGAGTGATGTAGGAAAAAGTAAATCCCCAAAGGAGGAGGTCAATCTAATGCATTACCTTTTAAGATCAGGTGCTTTATTTACAATTGATCGAACAAGCCAATGCTGTTATGAGCTGTTCGTGAGGGCTTGCCTTCATGTCAAGGAACCCTTAATTCAGGATTCAGCATCCTGCCGTGGGCAAAATCCGCAGAGGTTTGCCAAATAAAGAAAAGAAAAAAACTCCTTCGTCATCCCTCACTCACTGTGTAGACACTATCTATAGTGCATCTACAATGCAGCGGAAGCCATAGATTGCCCCAACTCACTTTCCCGTCTCTCCTCCTTCGCTCCCTCCTTCTCCCCAGGAGAAGAACAGATGCGTAGGCAGCACTAAAGCAGCAGCTGATTGTGTTTGTGATGTTTATTGCTCCCCTAGCTGCTGAAGATTTACAGTAAATATCTCTTTTATTGCTCACGCAGGGCCCTGCATTCACACCAGTCCCCCCCCCCCCCCCTCCTTTTATACCTTTGGCCACCCACAGTCGGCTCGAGGCCCGTAACCAGCGCTGGTTTCCTCGGGCCGGATGCAGAGCTGGCTTTTCAAACGAGGCCTCCTGCGTACGGATCGTATCGTTAATTGCGGGATCTCACAATGACTCGTAAAATCCTGTTCATTATAAAATGTACCCAGCAGTAAATACAGATGCCTTTTTTAATCGTTTTTTCGTCTGCAAGCAAACTTTGAGGTAGAAGTTGGGGTTAAATTATCATATTGTGACTATCGAGGATGATCTGTGCAACCAAAGGGAGCCATTGCCTTGGTTCTTGCAGGCGTTCATCCACTTCCATCAATAACGGCATGCATTTGAAATCGCGTTGTTTGTATTCCCGGGAGGAGTGAACTTTAACACAGCATTTGCAATACGTTGTGTCTTTTTTTTTTTATTCCCTATTAGAACGTGGGTGTGTATGAACGTATTGCTGTCATGTCTATATTTGGAACCGAGTACGTTTGTACTGTAGCGGCTGACCTTTTATGATCGCTGCACCTTGATGATCTCATTGCTGTTTTCGTCTCTACAATGTTCATGCTCATTTGTCTGCCACCTATTGAAACCCAGTGTCTTCTCTCCTGCTATCTGGTAAAGTGGAGCGATTGAGGATTATGTGGCGAAGAATCAAGGTTCTCCTCTTTCACTTGACATCTGTTCCAAGATGGATTTCTCTTCGTGGATCACCCCTGTTTTCATTTCATGCTTGGGGGCCACGCTTCCGTTTCGCCATTACCCCCTCTCAGCCAGTCGGTTATCGTACCTCGCAGAGCACGGGGGGGGAGGGAGGGGGTTGCTCACATAAAGGTGAATGATACGGAAACTATCCTTCCGGAGGGGAAGAGAAATGGCGGGATTTGTTGATGAAGGAAAAGATGTAAGGTGATGGAGGGGTGATGCAGGGATGAAGTGCTAAAAGAATGCAAGTCGGAGGAAGGGGGGGGGGGGGGGGGGATATGAATGGCGGCCTCCTGGAGTCCAGGTCAACTGCCGAACTCTAAAAGCACCCGTTTGATCATGACATGTCAAGGATGTGAGTAGAGAGAGAGCGAGGGGAGAACGATGGCACAACAGCCAGGAAAAATTCCCATCGTTTGGCACCAGATTGAGTGATCCGTTTCAGGAACTGGTGAGCACATATGTGTGTGTGTGTGTGTGTGTGTGTGTGTTACCTCCATTTCATGCACTGTCTCGCAGCCATCACTCCTCACGGGTCGGTGGTGTATTGCTTAGCCCATGGATTTGACGGACGGCACATCAGTGAGCCGTATCGATCTGGGAGGTTTGGTGGGAGGAGGTGCGGGGGGCGCGGGGGGCGCGGTGGGGGGAGTCGGAGTTAGGTTGTCACACACGGAGAGATGGAGGATAGTATCAGGCATGCAATCTCACAGCCAGGGACCCCGGCGTGGAGGGATAGGTCGGGGCCATCCATCTCTCTGCATTACCCTCAGCCACAAGGACATTAAGCCGGAGGGATAAGGGTCTGTCTGGGGGTGTTTAGAGCTACGGCTGGTTATCTCTCCGCCAGCACCGCCAGGCTGGAAGCCAGTGTTACACACCCAGGCAGGTGGGCACTTTCTCTGCTTTTTGAAGTCTAGTCAAAGTATAGGAGGCGAAGAGGGCGAGTGCTCTCTTGTACCCGTGTATGCTCAGTTAATTCAAGTGGACACACGAGATCATGTGTTTCTGTAATGTTTTATCGTTAGGAGGAATGTAAGATTAGTCAGTAGATTGAACGAAACATGTCATTTGTGTGGAAGTTCTTCAGGAGACATAAAGCACACCATTTGTCACAACCCCAGAGTCCAGAATAAGCGGTGGACGACCGGCCTTAAAGCGTCTCAATAAGACACTCATCATATATCGTAACCCATTCTCATTTACGCCACCCGGATTAATTGCAGCGACGCATTATGATGTGTTCAAGCTCCAGTAAGCTCGGTAAAAATGAACGTTTTAGAGAGAAAATGAGTGGATGTGGATTAGCCCCCTTTTCTTTTTTTTTTAATTCCTCTTTCAGTGTCCCAAGATTCCCTGGAGTCTGATTGTCTTGACTGTCTTAACGAGCAGCAATCGAGTCGAAAGTTAAGAGTTGGGAAAAGACACGATACGCTGGAGAGAGAGGCTGAAGTTTTACAAATGGAGACACAGTCTGCGTTGTCACATTTAATCAAACATGAGTCTGTAACACGTGGCTTCTGACAGCATTATGCATTCCAGTGCTGCTTTATGTTTTACTACAACAAAACAGCCAAGTGCTCTTTTATTTTAGTGAAGGCACCACAAAGGATACAAAGTATGAATAAAGAGTAGTTTTAAATCTCAGCGGCGGAGTTTATGTTGAAGCAGACGTTTTGCGTTCAATTCAATAAAACAGAGTTTTTAAAAAGCCATAAGTATCTTATGAGCAGGTTTCACTTTCAGGCTTGTTTATGAGGTACGGCCTCTTTATCTCCAATGAGTCCTTCAAATCATTTTTTCGTGGTAACATCCATGTTGTCCCCGTTGGGGAAATCATAGGGCCCTAGTCAGCGGGCTAACAGTATGGGCAATGGCTTATTCATCTTGGCTTGTACCTTTACTGTATATAGCAGAAAACGTGTATATGACTTCTATCATCCATCTCCCGTCTGCTGTTTTAAAGTACCAAATAGCTGCAGATGTGCATACGCCTGTTTACTATATAGGGCTATCATACAATATATGGACGGGACCTCAATCATGTTTGCTGACCTCAATACTGTCTGTTTACATGCTTGTTTGTAAGGGGGGTGGGCAAATGACCAACATTTTATATCTCAGTATTTTTGGGAAATAAAAAGGATACTCGACTCAAAACACTATTTAACATTATTGACCATGTAAGGGAACGGAAAGAACATTTTAAAAAAGATGTGTTTATTGGCTCGAATAAAAAATGGGAAATGAGGAGTAGCCTGCCCCATAATGTAAATGTACGGTGATTCATTCAGAGTTGGCCTATTAACCGCCATTACGGTAATGTGGTTTGACTCAAGTAGCCTATTTGAGACAATATATCGTCCAACGACATGAGTTACCGTGAAAGGCCCAGATGTGCAGCTTTTTTTTCCTGGCAGACGTAAAGACTGTGTCGACAAACAAGCAAGCCAGTAAGACTGTGTGGTGTCCCTGTCACGAATGAGTCTGAGGCCGGTCTGGTGTGATAACGGAGAGATAAAAAAAGCGGTGCTGATGGGGCCTTTGAGAACCATCTAAATGAGAGAGGGATACGAGTGCGATATGAACACACTGTTTTTCACTCTGAGAGGCTGTCTGGCAGACCTCGCTGCCCGGCTGGACACTCCCCCGGTGCCGTGGTGTGGGACTCTTCCGATCAATATTTCAAGCTATCAGGAGACGCACAAGTACACACGGCACAGCAAAGCCAAAACCCACTCACAAATGCCTGTGCAGCCAAGAGTAAGAAAAACGGAAAGGTGAGAGCCTTTTCTTAGCAACTGTCAGCTGTCTTTTTAATAACTACCGAAAGCTAACTCACTGCTAGGCCAATGCGCTCAGGTTTAAGAGTTGTACTGCTGGTTTAACCGGTCAGGTTGGGATATTAAACATCAGGTACTCTGTGGATCTAATGATGATCTTTGTATGTCCTTGTTTTCATGCGAGTCATTTGATGAAATCCGTTTCTTTCTGCTCTGAATTTGCATTCTGGTCCACATTGCAGAACTAATGATTTATTGAGTCATAGCAATCAATTTTGCTTTGTAGCTAAACCATTTGAATATTTGCATATTTGGAGGATAAACAACAACGGCATACATTCCATTTTTAGTTCCAGATTGCTGTTTTTCAGACAATTTAAAAAAACATCCGCATGATAAAGCTCCCACTGTCACTGCGTACTGAGAATGCTGACGCGTCCATAATAACCAACAGATGTTGATTCTATATTAACCGGGATTATAAAAGTTACAATGGGACCGCGGCAGCAGATGACCATTTTTTATTTCGCTAACAATAAAAAAAAAAAAAAAAAAACCCGGATAACTTTGGTATCGTGTGGTTCGGTTGGGTTTCTGTAAAGTTTAACATCGTTTCTGAGCAGATTGGATTTCTTTTAAAGGCCCAGCTTGGTAACAAATGGGTACAGGAGGCCAACTTACTTACTTCTACTGTACAAGTCTGTGTATCAGTCATTTTTATCCAAATCAATGGCTGGATGCTGAATTTGTATTCCCCCCCCCAAATACACAAGTGCTCTCCGCATTCATTCACAGACACAAGCTACGTGCACACACTGTGAGACCAAGGAGTGGAACAGCGGCCCATCCATTCAATTTCATGGTGAATTCCGCTGGCTGTGATGGTGGTGTGTATTTGTGCTTGTAAGTACTTTTATGTGCAATTGTGTGTGTGTGTGTGTGTGTGTGTGTGTGTGTGTGTGTGTGTGTGCGGGCCTGCTGGGTGTATTTACTTACACCACACTGTCTCAGTAAGCGTATGTACATCACACTGTCCTCAGTATGCATATGTACACACAGCTGCCTCTGTAAGACAGCTTGGCTCTGTGTGATCCAAAAGGGAGCTTCAAAGCTTTGATATCATTTCATAGAAGCACGAGGGGATAGCGGGGCTGAGAGCCCAACACAGCCAGCACCAGAACTACTCGGTACACTCTGTCACTTTTTTTTCTAACACGTCTTCTGTGTCAAAGGCCCAAGGACATAAGCCAAATAACAAGTACCACAGCAGTAAGATCTTCTCTTCAGACCATCCCGACATTTACCGACTCCACGCCAACCATAGACGCAACAAGTCGAGAGGAATTGAGCCCTCTGAGGCATTTAAACCTGTTTCTACAAAGTGACAGTGCAGCCTCATTTGTGTCAAAAGTAACACGTATAATATCCTTCCAGTCACCTGGTACTTCCATTACACACAAGTGACACGCAATGTGCAAAGGTAAAGACTTGTATGTGTTTATCTGGGTTACATATGACTGACCCAAGCGCAGTAATAACACAGTAACACAGCTGGTGTGTAAAAGTGGTTGACACAAAGCGTGTTGTCCCTGAGCACACTATGTAGACGTGTTGAACTTCAACACGTCGTGTCATTTTGAACACATCACTTCTTAGAATGTGGGTGGATGTGTTGTTTAAATAGAGCAGACAGCCACAACTGAAACCAACACTGTGTGTGTAGGTGTGTGTGTGTGTGTGTGTGTGTGTGTGTGCGCCACTGTTTGCCCTCACAGCAGCAAGGAGCTCCGCCGCGTCAATAACAATGAGAGCAGCCAAGATTTTAATGGGAATATAATCTCCTGCCTATTTGTTCTTTCTTTGGCACTCAACGTATTTAGCTTGCCGCCGTGCGATTCCGTTCTAAGAGATGCAAGGGCAGGAAAAAGGAAGTGGAAATTGAGTTGAATCAACTGAAGCACAGCTAGGGAGTGAAGCGGATTTCAAAAATGGTCACGGGATGTGTATTACAAGACCTATAAATGAGCTGGACACCGTGAAAGTAATCTTAAAAACTCCACACGCAAATGTAACCTCATCATCTGTGCGTATCCGGAGGTATGTGCGCACACATTGATCTGTTAATATGTGCAAAAGATTGATCGGATATTTTTAGACATTTATATACACAGGAAGCCGTTCGAAGGCAGAAATGATCAGAACTGAGGTTGAAGTTGAACATCTTTTATGTAAAATGTTGACATTTATTCAGGTTGTGATGTGTTCATATCTAAAACTGTTTTACATTTGTTCACATTTCTTGGTGTTTGTGTGTAGATTGGAACCGGCATTTGTGAATACGGAAGGTTGTAGACATTTGTAAATGTTGTTTTTCATTTCTAGATCATGTAATACTCTCGTGACCGTTTTGAGATCACTCCATAGACGTCAGACGTCAGTGGGACAAATGGCATGCAATTAGGAAAAAGAAAGGAAAGAAGGGAAGGAGAGGGCATGGAAGGAAGCAAGGATTAAAAAGAGATCAGCAAGAAGCTCCAGCGGGGAAAAAAAGAAAAGTTCTCACACATAAAGTTCTCTGGTCCCTCTCTGGCTCCCTTGAGATTGTGTTTCATCCTATTTGAGCCCTGCACCCTTACCTCTCCACTAATGCTTTTATTATGGCATCTCACCGTTCTCTTTCAAGTGCTTGTATGACACACAGACACATACTCGCAACCAGAACCAATGATCCTTTCCTTGGCCTCTGCGAGACCAAAGACCTCGCTGCTAAGAGATAACGAGTTCCCCTAGAAAAGTGAGAGAGACGGGGTAGAAGTGAGATACGGAGAGATGAGGCCACTGATAGGGGGAGTGAAATAACACTCGGCAGTGCATGACTCCCTCAGTCTTCCTGTGACTAATACGGTTGTCCATAAGGTGGCAAGGGGTGTTCTTTACTCTCTTTCTACCTCTCAACCCAAGGTTACACCCAGCTGCCTGCATGTGTGTGTGTGTGTGGTGGTAATTGTTCCCATTGGGGCATTACATTGTTGGGTCTGTAGTCGACCACAGAGAATCTTGGTCGACTGAAATTCTACTTTTACTCTTCAGCCAATTGATGGTTGAAATCTGCCTGTTCTCTAAATTAACTAAGTCAGCTGCACTCTACCTGGTAAGCATTAAATTAATTATAGGTAAACATAAAAGCTTTATGCATTATAGTAGTGCAATTGTCAGGACTAAATGGCTTGAGAAGCACTTTTCTCCTTTTATGTCAGCAACGCCAGCAACCAACCAGTAAACCAACCACAAGCCCTATTTGATTCCCTTTGGCCCTCTAGTTTATTGACAAATGTCCTCCAAAGCACTCCATTGTTGGCCGTTTTTTTTAGATCTCCCAAGTTGAGCCCACTCCCGGGCGTTTGTGCCTTCCTGCTCAGCTGTTCCTGGGGCGACCTCTTTTCTTTCTTTCATTAATTAAGGCCTCGTCAGGGGATGTTTGTGGCCGGTTATCTGTGGATGTGCCCAATCCAGCTCCTACCGTCTCATTCTAATTTGTAAGTCAATGGCATCCCGGCTCGTTCATTGCTCACTTTGTCTCTCCGCCAGATGTTTAGTATTCTCCTCAGGCAGGTTTCAATGACTGTTTGCGGCCTGTTTGTTTGTTTAGTTGTTTTTCTCTGAGCATCACACGCTTCATGTCGGAGTTAAATATGCGTATTGATGTTGGTGTTGATTGAAATGTGATTTGAGCTCCCGGTCTTCCTCACCACTCTAGCCTAATTGATCCTGCTTTTTATGTCTGCATCTGTCACTTATATGTGCATACTTACCTACCTCCTCTAGGGCGGTGCTGTGCTTTAGGACAGGGCTGCTAGTTTTGAAGCGGATCTTCATCCCTTGTCTTTGCTCTATTGGGTGTAAGACCAAGTCTTGTCGCAGTCTGTCGTTTTCCGCATTTGTTTCTGTGTTTTAAAACAGAGCTATGCCATCCGCAAAGTCAAGGTCATCTAGCTGCCCCCACATTGTCCACTGAATCCCCCCCCCCCCCCCCTTCAATGTTTCCAGCCACATCCAGTCAGTTCCCAGAAGGAACAGGAATGATGAAATGAAACATCCCTGCTTGATGCCCGGTCTTGAAATCAAAGCTACGGGAGAGCTGGAATTGCACGAGGGTTCGATCAATTTTTCACAGTGTTCTGACACTTTCAAGACCAAACAATTACTCCAGAGAATAATGTTCAAACGAATCGATAGGGACAACTATTAAACATTATTGTGGCAGCCTGAGCCTCCCGAAACAGAGAGAAACTATGCTTTATTAAAATGAAAAAGTTACCCATCCTCCAGCATGAACCTACTTCAACTAACACAGAAATCCGTTCGTGTGTTGGACCACGTCTTGTCCGGACACAGTGGATGAACACTGTAGACCAACCAACTACTCAACTGTTGAATTATTGCGCGGTTGTCTCCTGGCTTCCCTTTGGTGATCAGCCGTCAGATACACATCATCAAATTTGCTGTGGCAAATGATATACTACATTGCCGGCCGTATATACACTGTAGAAATAAACCTTGGTTCTACTAGGTTGTATTTCCTCAGCAGTGCCTTTTGGCCCATAAAAAAAATGTGCTTCGACGATGATAACATCTTGAAAATCTGAAGTAATCAATAATGTCATCTGAGCATCAATACTGCGGTATCGGTTTCGGGTGTCTGAAGTGTCATCCTCGACTCTGATAGCTGACCGGCCCGCAGCGATTCTCCTGATTGAGGCTCCAGGAGGCTCAGGGAGGAATATAAATCCTACCTCTCAATGTGTAGTTATTCTGTCATCAACTGACATTTAAAATACAAGTAAGAAGTAAACACGTCTCGCTACAGTGATTGAGAGAACACTAGGAAGTATCACAGTATATATAAGGAGCCCTGTAAGCCAAAACACACACTGGACATCACACATTTGTTACTCGCACAATCGTACGTTTTACTCTTGTGCACATATAGGCTGCTGAATGAGAGCTCTGCTAGCACATGAAAAGGGGTAACATTTTAATTTCCACTCATGTTCTACTGCTTTTTATATTAATGTATGGCTGGGACAAGCGGTTTGAGGTTGTATCATACAGTAAACTGAATTAGAAACACTTAAGAGCTGTTATGGTAATGGTAGGTGTTAGGAAATACCTTGATCAAAGCTGTATTTGAGCACATTGCGTCTGCTGTACTTTAGTGGTAAATGGGTCATTTACATAACAAGGCATGCACTAATGCAGATACCAGTATCGTGATAATGCTTTTCTTATATTACTTTTACTCGTAAAACTACTCCAGTACAACAGCACCTAATACCACTACGGCAACATGACGTTAAATCAATAATTAATCTCCAACTGCAGCTACCAAGTACTGGGCAGCGCAACGTGCTGCTTAAACTCAACTTCTAGCCGATGCCCTGTTTCTATTTCTATTTCTATTCGTCTCTGCTTTGAAAGAGTCGCAATGGAGTCATCTATACGATACCTTCTTATTTCAATAAGAAAGATATTACCTGAAAGTTCTTTATTTCCTGTAGCTGTCTACAACTCACAAATACTTAAAAGTGGTCACGTTCTCGAGTTCCCAAGATGCGATGTACCACTTGCTGTTACGACCCGGCGTCACTCTCTCTTGCAGCCGAGTTCGCCGCCGTTGTGACGGTTGTTGTTGAATTGTTCAGCGTTCAGCTCGACCTAATGTTACAGTTCCTCTTCAGTTAGTGAAAGTGACGCCGTGTGACTCCAGTCAGGCGGTGCATTCAGTGAGCGCGAGGCGCGACGGCTGCGGAAGTGCAGCGTTTTTTTTCTTTCACCATCGAATATTCATTTTGATATTCAAATGCAATATCTAGTTTATTTAGTAGAGAAAAGGTAAAAAGAATATATATATATATATATATATATATATTGGAAGTTCTGAATCGATTTCAGAATATTAGAAGGTAATAATCTTGATTGTTAGATGATTTTTCTCCCCCCCCCCCGACCCCCCGACTCCCCACCATTGTTCGTCTCAGTTGCACACTTCTTGTTTTCTGGAGGTCAGATCTCGGTCTGGGCCTCTGAGAACACACTCAGAATACAGACCCTTTTGTCTTTTTAAGATGTTTTTTCGGCTGTAAAACGATCTGCACCTCTCGAGACAGCAGGTCCAAGGGAAATCACATTCACTGGATTAGTTTCAAATCTCCCCCACTCCTCGGGCAATAAAAAGTACATAGATCGGCCAGATGGTAGCAGTAGAAGAAAAAGTGTCTGGAGAAACTAGTCAAGGTGACCATGTTTATGGCGCTGTTACAGCCTACCATCGAGGTTGGCCAACAGTCGGTGTCACTTTTAAGATTTGGAGGGTTGTTGAGAAACTCATGGTCAAAGTCACAGATGCCTGGAGGCACTGGATCCCCCAACGCTGCAATTTATAGAGTTCCCGATAGTGGTCCCAACTTTCAACTTCTAATAAACTTCTCAGGCCGAGAAATCAAAAAGGTCATCGGCATTGTTTGTGCCCCGTCGATCGACCGCAGCGCCCCCCCGGGTCCCTGCTCTGCAAGAACCTGTGGAAATGATATTCTCGCATTTAGCTCACTTATTGCATTACCAAAATTAAATTTGGTAAGAGTAAGGGAGTGCAGGAAACGGAGAATATAAACTGCATTCACTGAGCACTGAGTGGTGTACGTAGTTCTTCCCAGTATTTCCTCAAGCAATCATTCATTTTAATTGGGTAACTATAGAGCCTTAATGAGCATTAATGTTGTGAATGGCTCTGCTGGCTTCGAGCACCTCTCAGCTGTCATGCGAGCATGGGGCGAGGTTTATCTCCCACTTCACACTGTGTATGTCACCTTCAGATAGCTTTCTTCTTCATATTTTAATTCCATACTGTCCTTAAAGGGCCTATCGGCGCTGAGTCACAGTAGGCAGGAAATGCTGCTTCACCATTTTTTTTTTTGGTGATGGATACTCTCTTAAGCTAGAAGGATGCTCTCAAAGGAGGCATTATGGCTTTGACTGCCGATAGGAACGCCTGGTGTTAAATAGTTTATGGGCGTGAGAAGGGAAATATTGTTCAGCCCATAGAAAACATCGCAGTTCAGAGGGTGGTGCCTATCTATGCCTTTTCTGTGCTAGTAGAATACTGGTACACTATGATACTGCGTGTATTTCCAGCGCTTTAAGTCCAGTGTTTCACATTCATTACCGAGACTGTGGCGGCCCGCCAAAGTCTATTTAGTGTCGCCACAGATTCATAATGAACCGAAGAAGCTGGCTTGCAAATTGGCCGATTTTCCAAGAAAATATTTACGGTATAGGCCTAAATCATTGGATAATAATGATTGATGTATAAATGTGTTTAGCACTTTAGTGGTGCAGCGAGTAAAGGCGGAGCTTATATTAACGTATATATATATATTACGTTTTAATATTTTTCTATTAACAATCTGCAATGTAGTCTATCTAGTAACTAATATCAAATATAGTGAAGCAGTGTGCTCTTAAAGTACACTAGATTGATGCAGTTAACTCCGGGGGAGCGTCCCCCTACCATCGCCTCGCAAAATCCTGTGACAAATATTTAAGTTTGAATCAGAAACACTCCCAGAACCATTTAAAGCCCCATACTCTGATAAAGTGTGTCCATTTCTCGTACTGTAGACTCCTCCGGCATCACGGAGACTGGGATAATGAGCCCACTCCCACGAGATTTAAATAGCTGTCGTCGCAGGAAATTTATTATGAAATTTTAATGTTGCGATATTTGTATAAGGTCATCACTTAGGTTACCTCTGAATCTTCGTATAACTTGTAGGAGGTTGGCAGTCAGCAGCCCAGGGACCAGAGTGCCTTATGAATATCCGGGCTCGACTGCAATTTTTCCATCAGCACAGTATGTCATGCTTTAGCAGCCTATTTCTATTTTAAACTGTGATGGTTCCTTAACTCCTCTGACCTGTTTCAGCGTCACAGAAAATCCATTTGCTCAAAACATGTGGCTATTTAAAGAGGTGACATTTAGAATGCTCTCCGTGTTCAACTTATGGGAAAACGTGCCAACGTTTTATGCACATGTCCAATCACTGCTGATGGTAAATGTAGTCTACTGAAGGAGGAATATATTCCCCAGTGCGCGCTTTATTGACCGAGGAAGCTGATCTCTGAACAGTGCCGAATGCACCTACGTGCACCGCGGTGCATTGCGCGTGAGCGACAAAGTCGCTGCAGCCATGTCATTATATAGCTAACTGGGAAAGGTAGAGGCGACGATTCCACTGTGAGATTGGCTGTTGCATCAGGCTCCATAGACCCCATCACCTGTAGTGCGCGTGCGCACACACACACAGACACACACGCTTGTACGAATCATCATCCTGATCATTATTACCATGAACGTTGTGCGCAAAATGGGCCACCGAAGTGAAATGGACATCACACAACTATATCTAAAAGGAGTATATTGGGGGAAAGAACAGTCAAAAAGATTTCGACCCACAGACATTTAGTGGAGACAGACTTTCCTTCCTTATCAAAGTGTTTGATCCAGGCTCTGTTCTTGGCACTCCGTACGTGATGTGAAGTCTCGATCTCCGCGAGTCGCTTTGTTAATAACGGAGGAAGTGCTGCGTCTGCACAGGCCTTTGATACCCGCTGAAGGCAACTCCCTCTCCTGGGTGAGGTATTAATAATATAGAGGAAGATCCAAGTGGAGAGGGAGCAAATGTGTCGCTCTGCAAGCTTTGAGGAGCTCTGCGGTGATGCCGCCCACTGCAAGGCGACTGTACCCCATGTCACCAAAACAGCCCCAGTCCAGTCCTCTACATCCCTCTGTTCTCAGAGCAAGTTATAACTGTGGCTTTGTACACCGTTAAGATGGAACATTTTGGAAAGAGATGTGCTTTGTCTTGTTGTTTCCCCCCCACTGTTCCACGATTGAAGGGTGTAAGAGGAACGTTGTTGTTTGCACACTTGCAAACCAGACTGCGAGTCCGCAACTAAAACGGGCGTTTATATATATAAAGAGAATATATATATTCCAAATGATATTCATCCTAACAATGGAATATTGACTTTAGCTTTGATTTGAATAGGTACATATGCAGGGGATTTGAAAGGTCAATACATAATTATTTGCATATTTCACAGTGACATTGACTTAATAATAATGTTTGTACATCAGTTTTCCAGGTGTCCTAAACTGTGTTTATAATAGGGTCATTTTAATTCGGCTGATGGGCTGTTGACAGCAGTGTGTGTGTACATATCACCACTCCGGGAGATTCCAACTACTTTCAGTGAAACTGAGGAAAATGGGCCGCTTCCCTTTTAAAAAAATGTGACACTAGATCCATAAAGTTTTGGATTTCATTGAGCAGCATGTGGTCCCCTTTGCCTCTAGAAACACACCTCCCAGCCTGCCACAACCCACAGCTCATGCTTATGAAATCAAAGGCACACACTAGAGATTTCTAGGTTACACTATTTCTACACTTTTTACATGTGCATCACTTTTACGTTGCTGTGACACTGAATGTGAAAACGGGAGTTCTAAAAATAGAATGGAAAACGTCTCTCTAGAGCTATAACCTCAGTTATTATTATTAACAATAAAGTAATCAGTGAGGTCATGTAGGCCTCACTGTTGATTCAGACCAAGATGTGCATCTATGAATTATTGTGAGCTATAATATCTGCCACCTGTCCTGTAACATGCATTTATCAGCTGTTTTTGATAAGATAAATATATAAATATTTATTTATTCTTTCTTTATTACATCACTCAAAAAGTTCTTAATAAAATTAGAAAAATACTCAGTATGTCATTCACACAGGAGGAGGCTTTACCGTGTGGTTATTTATTGAATGACAAGAAAACGTGCTATATTCTGATATATAGTTATCAAGATATGAAAAGACCTTTATCTGGATAGCAGATTTTGGCCAAAATCGCCCAGCCCTAGTCTTGTCTTGTAGCTGCAAACAAGAAAACATGTGCTGGATACAGGTTCATGCCCAATCACAGTGTTGAACACAGTGTGGCTGTGCTGAACGGGGCTCTCCGATATGCCAGTCATGGATGAGATAGTTATAGACTTCAAAGTGGCTGAAAGTAGCTCAGAGTCAGCCTCAGTCTTTAGGCAGGCGGGTTCAGGTTTACCTGACAAGCCTCTTAAAGCACTTAATCCGGTTAATTCACAATGTAAGTCTGTTTGCTGCACAGTTCTCATCCACAACTAGGAGCTCAGCCCCGACTGAGTTTGTCTGAGACGAGTTAAGCTGGAAAGTCTTCACAAGGAACATTACCTGTAGGGCCGGGTACCCTTTAAATGTAGCCAACAAAATAACCAGCAAGTATCGAAACTTCTCAAAAGACATGTTATCGATCCTTTTTTTTTGTACCCAGATCTAGAAAAAACAGACTATTTGTATCGTTCGGATACTATCTACATAGTTGTTATGTTGATACATACGGCTCAGGTGGGTCGCACTGAAGGCGGAAGTGTCGTGAAGCACCAGGATTTTTAAAAAGCACTGCCCGCATCCTTTTGGCGCCCCATGTTCATTGGCTGCTCACAGAGGACACGGTTTACTTTTTTATACCACAGACAGACAGACAGACAGACAGACAGACAGACTCTCTATAGGAAACAGCAGAATAGAAGAACCGCTTGTTGACTGGTGTACGGAGAAAAATCTCATTGGCTTCTTGATCTAAAAAAAACTATCTATAACGGGAACAAATGCGGGTGCGTGCTTGTGTTTTATATGTGCCTTCCAACACGTTTTCTTGACTCAATTCCAACCCAAGATGCAGCTCCCTTCTCTCCACCAAGGGTGTTTCTTAACTGTATCACAGCTGCCCCCGCGATGAGTTATGGCTCTCCGTGATTCATTGAGCGATTCTGATGAGGTTATGAGCGAGCCAAGGACAAAGTTATCTCTCCTCTACCCAACAGAAACACTGAGTTTATTAGCCTTCAAACACAATAGACCACTTCTTTTTTTTTTTTTTTTTATATATCTAATCCTTCGTTCCTGCACCTCAACTATAGCCACTTCATACACTACATGCATTGGCTGGCAGAATACATAACGTTGGCGTGAGGCGGTGACAAAATGGAATAAGGAAAATCCATTACGCTGCTGCCTTGACTCACGGAGCCTATAGTGTAATTCATCCTGAAGCTTGTTCAACTCGAAATGGCCCTATTTACAGAGTTCCATTACAACAATAGGAGGAAAAAAGAGAGCAAGAGAGAGGGGTGGTGGGAGACTGTGTGCTGGCTTGTGTGTTTACGATTGGTGCGGTAATCATTTCCAGGCTGTGTAATTGAATGACTGGAATGGCATACTACTCCACGCTCCATTATTCCACCTGAACCGAGGACAGGGAGGAAGACACGGAGGGCGGAATCTTACATGGGAGCCAGAGGCCGATGCAGCGGCATGCAGACAAGTCACACCAACACAAAAGCCCAACGCGCACACAAAAAACAAAATATTTGTTATTGAGTACTTATGGGATGGGTGTGTGCGTGCAGTCTCTTGTCTACGATTCCCCTCGTTAACTTTTACGTCGTGGGCCACAGTTACCGCAGCGGAAGTTTGCCTTCTCTTTCTATAGACGGAGCATTTTCTTCAGGTTATAATGGGGGAGGTCAAGAAACATAATCTTACTCGGACAAGTTGATTTGCAATTTATAAAGATATACTGGCTGATGGTATCTTTCTTTCCTTTACTGTGCCAAAGATACAAACTGAGCAAACATTTTTGGCGTAAAACTCTCCGAGCTCTCTGGTGGACAAACGATGTAATGGTGACGCATGTTTCTAAATTCCCTCAAATGTATTTTTGGCACGTCTGTACTGACATTTATTTGTTACCTATTGGTCGAAATGTAGGCCTACAGCCACAGTAGCAGTAAGCTGATATCAGATGATATAAAAGCCGGGGTGATTCATCATTCAGGCTTTAGTTTGTTGCTCTCTGAGCAATGGCTTTTAGTCCGTTCCATTCTCCTCTGGAAGAAGTGATTATGCACATCCGTCTACATAGCCAATCATGTAGGGTCAAGGGACAAGACACTATCCTGTTGCATGATGGGTAGGGAAGTCACCACGTTTTTGGAGATAGATAGATTGCGCTTCTTCTTCTACGCACTCAATTTTCTTTAATTGTCTATCATGAGTCCCCCCGATCCTATGAATGTACTGAAATCTAACTCTTCTTCTTTTCCTCCTCCGCCCTTCTCCTTCCTTTTTTTTTCTTCAAGTTAATGGCTGATATCTGGAAATGATGCTAACCAGTCAGGATATAAATGAGCCACACCCTTTATTTAGAGGTCGAACTGGTGTAGGCATAGAAAGGGTGCAAAGGGCTCCATTTGGACGCTTTAACCCCTCGAGGCAGAAGTGTTAATCTGGCTGTACTCAAATGAATAGTTCTTAAATTGCATAAGAGGACAAGTAGATTTAATTAAAGTCACAATAAGATAAGATAATCCTTTATTAGTCCCGCAGTGGGGGAATTTACAGGATCACAGTGCAAACAAGGTACATGGTAAAAAAGAAACAAAAGCAGCAAGTATTATAAATAAGTAATAAACAGTAAAGAATATCAACTAAGTAAAAAAGTACAAAAATCCACAATAACTAAATATAACTAAAAATAAAATAAAATAAAACAATTTTATTGCACAGTGTAATTATTGCACAGATTTTGTTTTTATAGTGTTGTTAGTGTTGTGTGGTCTATGGAGCACAGCTGGTTGTGCAGCCTGACAGCAGCAGGGGATGAAGGACCTGCGGTACCTCTCCTTCACACACCGGGGGTGAATCAACCGGTGGCTGAAGGAGCTGCACAGAGCTGCCAGGGCGTCCCGCATGGGGTGGGAGGTGTTGTTCATCAGGGATGATAGCTTAAGCCATCATCCTCCTGTCTCCAGCGGACACCCCAGCACACTGCTGGCCTTCTTGACGAGTTTGTTCAGTCTGTTCCTGTCTTGCTGTCGAGATGCTGCCGCCCCAGCAGACCACTCCATAAAAAATGTCTGATGCCACCACGGAGTCAAAGAAGGTCCTCAGGAGTGCTCCCTGCACTCCAAAAGACCTCAGTCTCCTCAACAGATAGAGTCCACTCTGACCCTTTTTGTAGAGTGCGTGTGTGTGTGTGATCAGTCCAGTCCAGTTTATTGTTCAAGTGAACACCCAGGTACTTATAAGATGTCACGATCTCAATGTCCATTCCCTAGATGTTCACTGGTACCGGAGGAGAGCGTTTACCCCGGCGGAAGTCCACCACCAGCTCTTTGGTTTAGGGTTACACAACAGTGTGCTGAGAGGAAACCACTGTACCATGTGAGAAGGATTCACACACATAAACAACTACACACCTACAGACAAATATACACATCAGCCAACCTTATGAGGTGGAAATGACTTTATCACTCATTTATTTATTTCATCACTGGGATACTCATCCCGTCATCACATACATGCATGTGGGTACCACTCACTCCCAGACACATTGTCTCTCAGTCTATATCTCTGTCTTTGTCTTTCTGACACACACACACACACACACACACACACACACACACACACACACACACACACACACACACACACACACACACTTCTTTGCCTGAGGACACAGACCGTCCTCCGCTGTCTGTTTATGAACTCATCTGTTTGCTGCAGACAGGCCGGAGAGATGAGGACATTTATAGTGCGTTGCGGTATGGCCACGTATTCCACGTAATTAATCTCCTGTCTAATTTGCCCTCAGCGCTCCCCGACGCATCTTGTCATCTTGTTCAGCCATCTCATAACATATCATAAAACTGTCCACGGTTCACGGCCATGTTCTGCATCATTAGTAACCTTTTTGAAGTTCTCAGGAGTTTTTTGTTTTTTTTAGTCGCGACGCTTTCTCGAGCACTTTAGACACTGAGGTGTTGGATGTTGTTCGGTTCAAAATGGACTGAAATAGAGCATTATTAACATAATACAGCAGAGAATAACTAATTACGTTTGTCTACAGAGTATACTGAAATAATTGAACGGGAGGCAGAAAAACCTTTCCGAGCTTCTTTGTCTGGACGTGTATTTGTGTTGCTTTCGTGTCAATGTGTTTATTCTATGTGACTCCACCCACAGAAAGCTTCCATTTTCACCCTGATGGGAGCCTGGGATCAATATCGCATCAGCCAACAGATGGGCGACTGTCCCTCCGATCATTTGTTGCCTCTCCTCATCATTTCCCCAGCGACAGTTTTCCAAAACAACGGTGAAAGGGGACGGAAGACGCACAAAGGCAGGGTGACAGAGGAGAAGTACTCCACTAGTTCTCCAAGGCTACTTCTTCAAAGGCTAGAATAGAAAATGAAAAGTTTCACTTTTTAATCAAACTGGACGCACAGTGGCGTTTTGTCGTGGGAGAATTGAATGATTCACTAAAAGAGTATAAATTGGCCTTTGAAAGTCTTTATTCTATTTCATTCATAAGCCATGGCTTTCTTTTTAATTGGTGCTCAAAAGACATTCACGGCGAGTATGAAAAGAAAACGACAGTTTAAACTTGTACAATACAAGTTAAGAGTAATTCACTAAGCTCTGAATCTGGAGACCTTTGATAAGGATCCACCACTGCCCAGTGTGGGGGAAATTGCTTTGCTGTGTGGAGCAGGTAAAGTCTACCCGGTACATCGATACTTTTCATACTTCCACCCATCCACGATGTGAACCACTCGCCGTCCCTCAGGAAATCATGGTATTTCTTCAAACATCCCAGATGCCCCAGCTGCAGTATGTCCAGCCCGTTGCAATAACATAGGCAGAATATAAAAGGATGTGAAGGTAGGCGTCAAGCTTATTAAAGGACAGTTTCAGCCACAGCCAACTCTCCAACTGCTCTCCGATCCTCACTGAGTCTTATTTATTTGCTCTCGACCATCCCCACATTAAGAATACCTAAACATTTCTTCATATTTAGCACTTGTAGATGCATAGAAGGCCATTTGTAGGTTTGTCACCATCATAACTTTTGATATTCTCAACTGTAAATAAGTGGATAGTAAGACATACTTGCTCTAAGTCGCTGTTAAGATGGCGGTCTGCCAATAAAAGGGTACTGTAAATATTTAGTAGCGCACCTCAACAAAGTTTGGGGTTTTGTGGGTGTTGCATTGAAATTCATAGCCTGAGCTATCCTGGTTATTAGTCTCCAATATAGTCAAATTTCCAAAAGTGCTGGATCCACAACTCAACACCCCTGTTTGGTAAACGCCCATGTCTTTTCTAAACCGGGCCCCATTTAGTAACTCAGGCTTTCCACGGCCGGGACCCTGATGACATCGTCGGGGTCATATTCATCCTGACTGTCCTTAACATCTTTACAGGCCGAGTAGTACTCCTCCTAATGAGTAAACTGAAGTTCATGCGTAAAGCGCGGTGGAGTTGTGAATCATGGGAGCAAAATATTTTCTCTCAGTCAGTATAACTGCATTAAAATATGATTGGCACCGCAGCTAAACACGCACAGCCCTGCTACTTGAGTTGACTCTGGTAAGTGCTGCACTAATATGCAATCATCATCTTCAGATTTCCTAAAATGTAAAAAATATAACCACATCCTGTGTATGTTGATGACATCCATCAATTTTGAAGATGTTTTCCTAAGAACACACTCACGTTTTTTCTTCATTCGCATCCATTTCTTTGCTCTTTCCTAGTTGCAAGACGGTCTTTTGTGGCCAATTGTGTGAGCGCCGCTGCTTAAATGTTCTGTAAAAGATGACCGTCCTCAGCGTGACGTTGAGCAATGTCCAAAATTAACATTGTGCCGACAGCGAAATCATGCGGCGTTTTTTTTTCTCCGATCCACAAAAAGGGGGGTGTCATGGAAACAAAGAAGCACTGACTGGTTTGCAGGATGAGAGTCTGACATCACGTACCCACACTTAGTCACGTCTGCCCAAATGATGGACATTCTTGCCAGATAACTAGATATTGCAGAGCCACGGGCAACATATTGATTGGCTCCAAGTTGGAGACGGAGTCGTGCCCCCCCCCCTGGCAGCGGCACCGTCTTTCTGCCCAGCAAGACTACACGGCTATGCGAGATTAAATATAATTTGATTTAAGGTAAATCAAGGCATGCTCTCGTCTTCGAAGAATGAGAGTTAAACGGTACGTGCTCTCCGGCAGGAGGTCAAGGTTGTCATCTCATGTTCCGAAGGAGCACAGTGGTCCGCTGTGTATGGTTGAACTCCAGTCATATTTTACTGTGTGAGCCTGATCTCAACTTAACCCCCTACAATCACTCACCCAGAGGGAGCTCCTCTGCCATGCTGCCCATAGGGGGGGGGTAGTAGCTCTTCAGAAGCGTTTTCATGGGTACCAGTGGCACTGTCAATCACCCCATGAGTGGGTCTGAGTGAGTATGTGGCTCGTGTCGTGCTCCCCCGTAGTGCCCTACCTCACCCATTTCCCTCCTGTGGGGGTCAGAGTGACATCGGCTACTCTTTTACCTGTTTCACTCCTCCATATTGCTCTCCCTCCTTCTTTCTCACTCGCACTTCCTCTTGATCTTTCTCCCTCACTTTCCCTTTTTTTCCCCTCCTAGAAGGTAATTATGACCTGTGCAACTTGCCAACTCTAGCTCCAAGCAGCTTAAAATACATAAATTGCCAAGATTTTTTATTTTTGTTGTTGATCGAAGCAAGTAGTTAAATATAAACCATTTATTTCCTACATTTTAATTGCATGGTTTCAGCAATTAACTACTATAAGTGACGAAAGTGACAACATTTCGAATCATTATTATTTTTTACAGTTAACAATGACTTTGGGACGGTTCAAATTATTCCATGCAGTTGTCACACCATTGATGTACCCATTCAGAAGCATTTCTATTGACATCGTAGGAAAAACTGTCTCTGCTTCAAGATTTTGCCTTTGTATGAATTTTAGGCCAGACCGCCTTGACCTAAGGTGTCACAGTTTTGAAATTGTACTCAGGAACTCCTACGACCCTGACATTTGTGTCCTTTTCTTGTTCATTTCTGTATCTCTGTTCGCCCACGTCTTGCTCTGGCTTGGAACATGGCTTGAACTTTTCTATGCGTTTCTTGTGACTTTTTCTCCCAGCCCTTCTATTCCTTTGTGTTCTCTCTCTGTGTGTGTGTGTGTATGTGTGTGTCGTGATTCATTAGCTGCGCTTGGTGAGGATTTTGGGACCCATTCTTTTCCCCCTGCACTTTTGAAAGCCGTGGAAACGTATCTGTAATTTGCTACACATACTCTGCTCTATTAAAGGTCACGCACATGAACGAAAAAGAAAAATGTGGCCACATTTGGCAGCAACACTCACAGATGCACAGGGACACACGGGTTGAACACATTCTTCACCATCCCTTTGGCAGGGTAATTACACCTGGCATTTATCCGTATTCTCACCTTCACAGAGGTCTAGTTTAGTCGTCGTGTCTAATTGACGCCGTGCTAGTTATTGTAATCTTCTTTATGACTGTGCTCGGGGCTACACATTACGCTCAGCAGGACATGGACTTAGTCTGTATGTGTGTGTGTGTGTGTGGTTTAACTAGCATGGGGCAGCCACATATCAATATGAATTCCACCCCGACTCACAAAGTCATGCTGCGACGCCAAACAATCTGCACACACATATAACGCACCTTTTGTCGTTCCCACAGGCTATGCCACATGTTAACATGAGTGAAACACAAAAGGAGCTGAGGTTTTCTGCTAACGCTACATGAAGCCAATTAGACGGCACGTTTTTTTTTTTGCATATGGTCCCCCCCCCCTCTGATCGCTTTTTCAAGACAGAGTGATGGTGTGGTGACTTTTAAGCTATACAAAGAGGTACAAACACAAGGTTAGAGGGATGACAGATAAGGCGACTGCACAGCTAAACGAGACGGCAAGCGAAAGACAAGAGCTCGGGTTATAATTCAGCTGTTTGTCATATAAATGAAGGGTCGTGTGCAACTGAGCTTAAGGGGGTAGCAATCAATCGGTTGGCATGCAGATCCGTCACCATTTCCACCGCCAATGCCAGCCATCCACAGCATTCCTCTTGTGTGTCACAAGCAGCTCTGTGCTCTGCTAATGTCCCTCCATTCATTTGATCACCTCTGACGTACTCAGGAGTTATTTTTCCTTGAAAACACACTTTCATTTCATTTAGATATTTTACTGATTGGACGGCGGTGAGGCCAGCGCGGGAAGTATTCTCTGACTGTGCTGAACTTGCGTCGTCACACGGAGCCCTCGCCGTTGCCGTTTGACGAATCAGCTACGATACAGACGGACTGATCAATAGCTATCTGCCATTTCGTTGCTTGGCAGGGAAAAAAACCCCAAAAGTTTCATTGTTTTGAGCGTGCGCACAGGCCTGCCAGTACCACTCCACATGACTTGCGTCAACAAATATCCTTAAAAGAATAAAGGGCCCTGTCCCTCTGATATTCCCGCTGGGGGAACCAGCTCCAGTCCCAGCTCGTGAACTGACAGAACAGACCGTCCATTTTTGCATTTCTGTTCTATTCCAATCATTTGCGGCGAACCTGTTCATGTCTTTAGTCTTTTGTCGGCTCCGACAAACCTTTTGTCCACGCCGCACCCTGTGACTTTAGAGGCTTAACGATTACAAAGCATCCTGAAGAGGCCACAAAGGGGATTGTATTGAAGATGAATGGAAGCTGGCTGCTTTAGGGGTTCCCTTTTAAACTTCACTAAAGCAAGGATAGAGGGATTAGTAGCGAGTGATGCACGGCAGGGAAGTCTGTCCATTGTGATATGTGACCCCTACAGTACTTGATTATGGGTTAGATTTTATTAATCCTGCTCTTTAGCACAACTTCCAGGTATTAAAAAAAGGGTACGTATCAAACTCTCGCAGATGCATTTAAATAATAATTGGAATGTCGGCTTTGCCTCACCACTGTGATTGATGGGTGCCACACACGTACGCTCATAGATGTGTATGCTGAGACATTCACTATCTCTAACCTCTAACACTAACCCCACCCACTTCCTCTTCCTTTCAGACGCATCAACTCTCAACTACAACAAAAGAAAAAGGTTATTTTTTTGTGACTTCGCTGTCTGCTGAATACAAAGTGAAGTGATTACACGGAGACCTCCCCACTCCTCTCAGCAAACTGCTGTAACTCACACTGGCATGGAGGCTTGGCACCAGCTCTGCCTGGGTATAGTGCCCCCCCCCCCTCTCTCCCCCGTGCTGTCATTAACATACAGGCCGTGTTTCACTGACTGCCAACCTTTAGCAGTGATTCCATCTTGTCGTGATACGCCGTGAGGGAGTGCAGTAAAACTGCCATGCTGCCAGGCTCTGACTGTTACAAAATTGCAGGAAGGCTGTGAAAGGAAAAAAAAAAAAAAGAAATTACAACCTGCCTGGCAGAACGTCAAGAACGAAAAGGGACTGAACTCACAGAGGATTCACTTCACCTTATTCTCCTCTGTTGTTGGGAGTTATTGATACAATTGACCAGCCTAAGGACGAGGCAAAAACAAAATCTATAGTGGAAGAAGATTTTCCTTTTTTCTCCGAAATGGAGGCATCAGTGAAGGCGGCCAAGTTCCACTCATGTGTTGTAGGTCATCTTATTGATTGTAAGTTAACGGTAATTGAACGAGACTGCGCTCTGTTGTTAAGAAGAGACATGGCCCCTCGGTCTTTGGCCCGCAAAGGTAGTCCTGCCCTGCTGCTTTATGGGCCATCAGGGCTACCAAAATCCAAAGTTATTGTTTTAATTCAATTCTTATCACCTTTTTCTCTCTCTCTCTCTCTCTCTCTCTCTCTCTCTCTGCTCTCAGCCGACAATATTTAGCAAACTGCAACCCCTATTTGAAGTCTTTGACCCTGCCTGAAGGCAAGCCGTGTTACCTTCACGAAAACAAGTTTTCTAGTCGGATACGCCTTGATCGTCGAAAACACTTTTAAACCCGCAGTGCTTCACCTCCACTAATTCTGTGACCATGTCTTGTGTGGAAGAAAAGGATTCAGGCAGCCCCCCCCTGAAATTTTCACTGAATTCTTTATCCTGGATAATTTGCATACTTTTGCATCTGTAAGATACCACAACCTTCAAAAGACACTGAGCAAATGCAAAACAAAAATCCACAATCTTCCATCTTCTCAGGCACTTAACCTACTTACCATACAGCGACACGAGTGTTGCAAGGCAGCCATCATCTCCTGTGTTTAAGCACAATCTTTTTCTCCTTTCCTCTTCAGACTTCACGTCCGCAGAAACCACAATTGGTGATTCTGACCAGACATTTTCAGGTTGAGAATGAAAGTCACCGTGTGAGTTCCAACGATGTTTAAAGTGACGAACATGCGAAGGCGATGTTCTGGGGATCAAAACCTACGATGTGTGACATGTACGTCTCAGCCGCAGAGGACCCCACTGCAGAGAACAAAAGAGGACTTCTCTGTCACTGTGCATGTACTGTAGACGGTGATGAACATGCAAAGACAATGTTGTTTTGGGGATGCTAACCCGTGATGTGTGACATGTACATCTCAGCCACAGAGGCCACCACGGTAGAGAACACAGGGGCATTACCCTCCGCCTTTGTGCATGCACTGCAGGCAGTTTTCCAATTTGTCTTGAAGACACTGAATACCCAGCTGTATAAATTATTGGTCTAAACTTTTTCATTGAGCTAGCTCCGGTCTTGACATACAGTAGATGGTAAAACGTCTGCTGTGAGCTATGCCAAACTTTGATCAAACACGGCTGCCACTGAGCCAAATTACCGGCTCTAAAATGATAGGGTTTGGCCGGGTTTAACTAACTGATAGAAGGCAGCATCATTCGGGTCCCAATCCCTCTTGTCAAAAGTAATTCCTGCTCTCACTCCATCCCTGCATTTAGAAATAGGGTGACTCACCGGCTTCTCTCTGCCAAACTAAAGTCTATTCACGTCTGTACGCATACCAAGACGGCTTCTATCCCCTTCGCCCTGTCCCTCTATGCATTCTGACCCATCAGAGTAGCACAGACTGAACTTTCCCATTCTACCTTTCAATAATGCAACAAGTTCTCTTAAGCCTCGTCGCTACGTTTTGTAGAGCACTTGGAGAAATAATCTGCTCTGGAATTGCATCCTGTGCGGAGAAAAAGGGAAGAATAATGTCTCTTACCGTGATTATTAACTGTCTCTATCCTCTTCCTCTGTTATTGCTTTGTTGCCAGCCCTCTTTCCTTGAGTATCTACTGGGGGTTTGTTTCCCTTCACCGATGTCATCGTGCCTGTCTAGCCGTGTACTGTAGTCGTAAAAAAGAATTATAGTAGATCAGTTGTCTATGGATTTGTGAAGCATGTCCTAAAGGACTGACAGAGATAAATAGACGAGCGTAACCAATCTGCTTAATCCATGTTAGGTTGTTTCTAAGTTACTTCACAGAGACTTAAATGTCACATTTTTCAAAATGTCAAATTTTTCTAAATGGCAAATTTTTCTAAATGGCAAATTTTTCTAAATGGCGTATTAAACTGTTAAAGAGGAACAGTGAACAGGTGATATTCCCAACAATACACATATTGTGAACAACTGCTTATCCTGCTCATGATTTGCTTGTATGTGACTGCTGGGATTTGAACATTAGATTGAGCCATGCTACACTGTGTGGTGGTCAGACAATGTCCCCTGTGTCCCTACACCTAAAGCGTCTTCACACTACTCATGTAATAACCTTTTTTTTTTATTTACTTGTAATGGCTCAAAAACAAAAACATGCAGTTAAATGGCATTATTAATTAATGCAATATCTTTTACGCATGTCTGGGTAGCTCGGCAGCCATGCTTTCGTAACTTGGGAAGTTCATTTCTTTAGCAGTTTGGCTTTCACTTGTTTCCAGGGACACAAAGACAAGTTTTTCATGGCCCATTGGTCTGATCTAATTTGGTGGAAGAGGACACTCTATGTCTAAATTTGTCACTGTGGCCACCAAGGTTGGCACCGAAGGATGGATCACTGAGCAGCGCCCCTGTCTCCCATATCAATTTCAAGCCAAACCCTAAAAATACACCCAATTATACAGAGGAGAAGAAAGTGTCTATTTTTTTTTCTTTGTTTCTATATGTTCTGACCCCGTGGTGTCACCTGGATGAGACTGGGTCGATTATAGAATGTCCCGGAGTGCTGGAACACGTGGGGGAACTCTTGAATAAGCGCCACGCGCTATACGTACTGCATATAAATCTCATAAGAATCCGACATGCGAGTCATGTTGTCGGAGCTTAAAACAAGCAGTCAATTCTCCCTTTAGTCTATTTTTTTTGTTTTTTCTGCCAGTCCGCCACTATTAAATCGACGAGGAGCTCTTGGGATTCACCCTGGAGCTCTGTCACTTCCTGCTTGCCATCAGACTGTGCAAGCTGCGCACTTCAAATAAAGACCAATTATGTCAGCACCTCCAAGCACCAATGGATGCCCCGTCCTCTCTCCCCGTCGACTGACGAGCCTTTCAGGGCTGTCAACGCCACCCGCTAATCAGTTAATAACACCAACAATTGGTAATTAGGCATCCCCAGAGTAAGCAATTAATTATCGGTTCACAACGTGCCTTCCCCCTCCGCTAATAGTTTGGTAAAAAAAAAAAGACAGCCCGCTTGATGTTATGTTTAATAGTCATAAACTTTTATTGCCTCTCGAACACAAAGAGTCAATTACGTAGGCGAGTGAAGATGCCTGCTACAGGCCCTGCTGGGGAGAGAGGTTGATTAAGGGTGTTAAAGGCCCTACAGCTTTGAAGGGATGGATGAAGAGTAAATAAACGGGGAGATAATTAAGGATTCACAGAAAACAACACGCTTTTATTTCCTCTCGGTCTTCCCGTCTCTCTCGGTCCTCTCAATGTCCCCCGTCTGCTTTCACTGTCCCTCTCTGATTGTTTATTGCTGATCCGGCATTATATCTGGAGAGAGCCGACGCTATTGTCTTGACTGTACTATTTTTTTGGTTCTTCCCAACGACTGAGAGCCGCAAATCCTCATCTGTTTGGGGTTTACTGGGTATTGCTAATGCACCATTGATTCAAATATCTATATATATATATATATATATATATATATATTATCACCATATATACCTATACCTCACGATTACCAGAGTTGCATTTACTACTGGATATCCAAACATATGTATGATGCACACGTTAGAGCCTCTAAATAGGGATATTGTATTGCAGTATTAATATACACTCATTAGGGATGTCAGTTTTGGTTAATGTTGCTTTTAATAGCTTATCACCCATTAACAGGTAACTAACTGGTTTATTTTTTAGCAAAAACAATTTTTTTAAGTGAAATATAAGAGGCACTTTCCTTTTACTGCAGTGCTTCTATTACTCAATGAGCTTTACTGCCGCGTTTGTAAGCACTACATCCAGCCAGTTTTAATGTTTTGTGTCATAAATGTCTTAATTTTGTTTTCTTTTGGCTTTGCTGAA
This sequence comes from Leptoclinus maculatus, assembly GCA_032191485.1. Taxonomy (NCBI): domain Eukaryota; kingdom Metazoa; phylum Chordata; class Actinopteri; order Perciformes; family Stichaeidae; genus Leptoclinus; species Leptoclinus maculatus. The sequence continues at coordinate 25,285,373 of JAVDOI010000002.1, forward strand.
GTTTAGGTTACTGGGGCTTTTCATCGTTTGGCCACCGATCAGCTGATATTTGTTCTAAATAGAAAAACGTGTCGATCAAAAGAGCCAATCAGTTGACGCAATCGATTCGGAATGGAGATGTTTTCAATAACGCATTTGTCTGCTTTCAATTTTTCTTTCTTTAATCTGGTCCGAGAGCGGGCCTACATTTTACATTTTGGACAAGTACGTTTTGGCCATCGGCCGAGTAAAACATCCCGGCTACTTGCCCGAAGTGCCTAAAAAAAAAAAAAAGCTCACTGTAAGGCGCTGCAGATGAAGGCGTCGGACGACGGGACTCGTGGGAGTGTTGCTGCACTCCTCAGTGGTGCGTGGCCGTGCTGCTGTGGCTCACAGTGAGTTATCCACCTCCTCCATCACACACACCCACCCCCCCCTCCCTGTCTCAGCAGCCTAATGTGGTCTGGGCTTGTTGTGGCATGCAGCACACCGGCCCGCCTGCTTAGCTATTAATACGTACACATATCCGGGCAGTTCTCTGGAATAAAGACATGGAAAAGCACGCGGAGACTTCTTTTCAAAATGGAAATTTAAAGGATGCAAAATTGTAATTGTTACATATCCATCTTTAAAGTCAACAGTTAGGGTTTACGCTCATGCAGATGCATGTGTGTGTGTGTGTCTGCTTCTATGTGTAGTTTGTGTTTTATTTCGGTGAACTTACTTTCAAAACATTTTTCCTCCCTGCTGTCTGCAGGCATTAGAAACTTCTAGAGATTAGTCCTGTGACTTTCATAATGCTTTTGTTGCCTTTAGCATTTTTTTTTTCCCTTTTGCAGAAGGTGTTATTCGAGCTTTCCTTGCTTTTTTTCTTTTTCTGGTACTACTTTTCGGTATTGCATCAAAGTTCATCTAATTTGTCGTCCCTATTTCCCTTGCAGCCGTCGGTCGATCATCGGGGGAAATGTTTCAGAAGAGCTCTAAACATGAGAGAGGAAATGAGCCGAGACGGATGTGCCCACAAACGCACTGTGGGAGATGGAAGCAAATGAGACAAAAGCAGAAATTAGGCGGGAAAGATGAAAGAGAGAGAGAGAGAGAGAGAGAGAGAGAGAGAGAGAGCAGGAAGTGAGAGGAAGAGAGGAGAAAGCAGGTGAGCTACGAGCGTGCTGACCTCACCCCCCCTCCCCTCGCTGTCACAGACCCGGCAGCCCCCTTGCCCCTCTAGCTGGATCGGACTGCCAGTCCATCAGCCGTCCCATTAACATGTCCGAACAAACAAACTAAACAAAAAAAAACACACAAAGCGCCAGCGAGCAAGAGGACAGATGGATGGCTGCCTTAGCTCGGAGGAGGGACTGACTGTGTGCGGAGAGATGTACTGCTGAGCATTGTGGGTCTGTCATCAGTCATTTCTCTCTGTCTCGCCTTACTTTTTCCCTCTTTTCTGTCTGCAAACAATGGCACAGCCATGCACCGGCACCCACAAGCCAAATCCCCCCCCCCCGGAGTGGTTATGGGATCATATCTTATACATGCACGGCAGACTATTCAAGATGTATTTTTCCACCGCCGAAATATTATTAGAACCTTGCTTGTCTTTTTAGTCAACGCAACATTGAAGTGGGTCACATTGTGTAATCTCATAAGCAGCCCTAAATTATGCACCGACACTTTTTTTTTTTCCCCCCCGTCTCATCTGCGGTTCGCCAAGGTGCAGAAGAGACGACTGAGGGAGGAGAGACGAGCTCTATGACTGAGCCTCGGCAAGCCAGAATGCAGATTGTCTATTTGTTTATATGTTTGGACTTTTAATCTTGTCAAGTGGGTTATAGAGCACAGCTGTCGGTATACAAAACCAGTGGGGTAGCTGATCTAATACATTGAGCTCTTTCTACCTCCCCTCATGCCCCCCCACCCCCCCCTCCACACTCCCTTTCCCCTCGTCTGCCTCCCTCTTAACGGCCCAGATGGATCTGCAGTGGCTCCTGGTGGAGCTCTCGGGTACTGTTTTGAAGGATCCGGGATTGCAGCGTCTGTGTGATATCCTTGACCTAGTTCCTCCGCTTGTTTACACCGCATGTCTCTTGTTAATCAAATCAATGTTTTGGGGGAAAAACTGGTCGACCTTTTTTTCTCCAAAAACGAATAGCGGATTGAAGGAGTCTAGAGCAGGCCCCCCTCGGTTTGACAGATTAGCCCAGATCCATTGATTCCGAGTAAGAAAATATAGCAGCGAGCTGGCACCGAAGCACCACTGCTTTCATGGATTTTGGCAACCGGGTGAGGGTTACGTCATGTGAGGAAAAACCCTAGCGTACTGCGCTGTAGATGTGCGGGAAAAAAAAAGAGATTCAAAAAAATAAATCAAATGTATCCAGAATGATTTTTCTTGTAGGCAGGCCTACATGAAACGAATATTGTGGATAGCAGGTTTTCTTGTGTTCAATCCCATCTCTTGGGGGCAACTTGCGGGAGATTGTATTGTTCGTATAATAAGTCCATGGTGAATGCAGTCCTGCTGAGAGAATCCTTTTACTCGCATACAGTATTGATTCAGTCAGCATGCGGGCAAATTCTTGCACGAAAACATTAGACACTTTAGGGCATGAAGTAAGTGAAGCTTTTGGCACATTCCAGGGAGAGAGAGAGCTGCTTAGCCACTGTGTTTCTCAAGCTCTTTTTTCCCTCCACCTCTGCTGCCCAGAGGGGGTCTGTGGGATTTTGCAGTACCTGATGGAAGGTCCACATCACAGTCTGAGAATTATTTAACTGGATAAACACAAGGCCTTGTTTATGCTCTCGGTATTTCATTAGTTCGCAGGTTTACCTCGGCCTTACTTGTCCTCTCTTACCTCCTGTTTTTCCTGCTGGCGTTCCATATATATTTAACCTTGTTTGAATTAGCTTGAATCTCCAGCGCTCGCTTCTTCACTTCCCCTCCTTAAATGGGTATCTGTGTTTACAGTAAGGACTTAGAATAAGGTTGTTACAGTTTTCCCCTACAGCCCGACCCTTGTTAACCAATCATTACTTGTTAGCTGACAGGATTAGTGCCTCGCATGCAGGCCCGCTGTGGTTGTGGTACTGCTGCAGCGCGAGTCCCCAGCTCACCCCCGTCGAGGAACGATGGCAGCCACAGTGTTCGGTGGACTGTCACGGACACGTGCAGCGCACTTTCCCAGCAAGTCTAATTCTAGTTCTAATATTTCGTTTTTAACCCTTTAGCTTTTAGCATTAATCGTAACATTTACTTATTGCCTGTTAAACGGTTAATTGTTAACATCGCTCATTGAGAAACCTTCCGGCTTAATGCATCCCGCTGCTTACGTTAAGGAATAGTTCCACATTTTGAGCGCCGAGTTGCTTTCGTCCCGAGAGTTGGATGATCATGTCCGCACGCTAAAACATAAAGCTACTGCGCGCAATGGTTAGCTTAGCTTAGAATAAACGGCTAGCCTGACTCTGTCCGAAAGTATCACAACTCCCAGAACCTCTAAAAGCTATTTAATTAACATGTAATATCCCGTTTAATTTATTCGTGATTAAACCAAAGCGTAAGAGTCGACAGCTGTGCGGCAGTAAAGCACACATACCTTCGTTAGAACCAGGTGGTTTTGGGATGGATGAAACATACACCAGATGACAACAGTGAGCTTTGTAGGTGCCGCCAGGCTGTTCAGCTGAAGGCTGTAGCTGCATATTTAGCGTACAGCCATGAGAGTGGTATCAATCTTCTTCTCTAACTTATTGCAGGAAATTGAATTAGCATATTTCTCAAAAATGTCAAGCTATTCCCTGAACAAATCATACGCTGTATGTTGTGCTCTATAGAACTAAAGCCGTGATTCTAAAGGGTAAACCCATCCCTCAGTGCATCTTTCTCACCCGAGGAACAACCCTCGCCCCAATTCTTCATGTCAGCGAGAACAAAAAAAAAAGTGTACATTAATAAATAAAAAACTTGAAACCTAATTCCAGCTTACCGAAGATGAAACACCCTCCCGATACGGCGCCGGGACGTACGGGTCAAGGCAGTGCCACGCGTGGCAGGGAGGTTTGATGAAGGGCCCGCGGCTCTCTGACAACTTATTTTCAGCGGGTTTATCCGTCAACCATGTTGATTCCATTAGCTGGGACCTGACAGCGAGTGGCTGCGCTCCAAAGCTCCATCAGTCGCACATCAGAAAGCTAGTGAGAGAAAGAGAGATGACAAAAGAGACGGAGTGAGGTACATAACGGCTGGTCCTCTCACTGTACGACTCCTCCGCAGCCCAAGCCATGAACATATCAAACGGCATGATGCGGCATTACATGGGAGTCAAAAGAACATGCATAAACAGTCAAATAATCTCCGTGAAGATGATGACAATGACGGTGAGAATTAAGGATGATGACAACAACCATTATGACGGCATTAGAGACCCTTCAGCATTATTCTGGGCCTGCTCTAAGTGGGTCTTAATGCCTTCTTTGTGACAAAGTGTAAAGCGACTGCCGCTGCAGCCGTGTTATACCCTTTTTTCCCCCCCCACGCACAGCCACATAAATCTCCTCCTCATTTACCGTTAACACGATTGAAATTCAATTCCCGGGGGAAACTGGTTCCAAAGAGACACTTCAGGTTCGTCAGGTCGTCGGTTTAGGAAATACCCATCCTCATTTTGGCGGAGCTGAATTTGATCTGGGGAATAGGAAATGGGGTCAGACTGCGATATTTCATCTTTAAACCAAAAGCTCATATTTTTGTCTGAGCTTCTTCCCTGCCTCGCTGTCATCATGAGGACATTCGATGCTCCTATTTACTCCCAAGTCCGAAATTACCTTTCCTCTGTGTCGCCTTCTTTTCCTGCTCTCAGTCCATCAGCCTCGACTTGTTATTACATTTCTTTTTCCTGAAAATGTGCCAGGGATGGATCTATTCAGTGTAATGATGATGGAAGTCGCACTAAACAGGTCGGCGATGTCTGTCACGGCCAACGCGCCGGCTTTGGCTACGAATAAGGGGCAAAAATGACTGAGAAGAATGAAACATTACTCATTTAGTGGGTAATGAATTTGAACATGATTAAAAGTCCCTCATTCTGTTGAGCTCACACCCAAACAATCCAAGCTGGCTCAAAGTCAGGGTTTGACAGAGCAATTTGTATGATGCCCGAGAACTCATTAGCTTGAGAAAGCTAATTAAAGCTTTCTGAATGGTCCCTTGACCTGTGAAATCTGCAGGCTAGGCAACCGTGAGAGAAGACGGAACAAAGGAGAAATCTTGATTAAAACTCAATTGGAACTCACTACTGGAATTGATTGTTTAAGCTCATTCCAAGTCATGCGGGTCAGACATTGTACGACCTAATTGTAGTTTGAGCAGCAGCTATTGGGAGAGGCATGGAAACAAAACAAACACTTGTTACATCCGTGGGCTCTAACTAATCGATTATTCAGAATTAGAGTAGCAGAGAAGAGCATGTCACAATTTGGTTTGATTTGAAATATCTGCAGATTTAACCCTTCAATGGTCCCCCTCAGCAAAAAATACAGCTTACATTATTGTAACAACAAAATCATTTTTTTTCAGCTGAACAGTTTTTTTTAAATAATAGTGAGCCTCTACCAAACAAATACAGTAAAAGTACACTTTCAACACTCTGCATTATATTTTTCCTTACTAAATTACTATAACTTACTTACTAAGTTATTGTTTTTTTAGTAACATAACTTTCAAAAGCAAAGTGTAAAACATGAGAAATAAAACATTTTAAATACAAACAAATCATTTTTTAATAAAACAAAAAAAATGACAGAATAGTCAGAAATGTCTGTAAGCGGGGTTTTGGAAATACCAGGTCCAAAAACTGAGCTTACCGAGGTTTACGGAGGCGTGTCCCCCTGAAAGATTTATGGTTTCCCTGATCTGATATCTACATGTCAGACTTCATCTGTGTGGTGGGACACCAGCGCCACAGTTATTTGGGTGACAGATCCTCTTTTTGTGGTTTTCTACCATCACTGTCTTGTTATCCTATACTTTCCGATCTTAACAGGATTTGTGTTTTCCTTTAAATGTCACTTTCACTCACCAACACTTGTGTGTGTTTGGCTGAGAGTCCGTGCTGCTGTGTGCCAAAGTATATTATTATTATTTGGCGGCGGCACATGTGTATGGAAGCCCATTCCCACCAGCAAAAAAAAAAAAAAAATCACTAAAAAAAAAAAGAAAAAAGAATAAGATCACAAAAAAAAAAAAAAGAAATAGTAACTTAAAAAAAAAAAATATATGTAATTCACAAAAAAATTTATAATAATTCTAATAATTTCTTTTTTTTTTTATTTTACTTTTTTTCCACCAGCAAAAAAAAAAAAAAAACTTTTGGTGCATCCATCTGTAACCATAACACTGACCAGATTTTTCCAGTTGCTATAGAAAGTCGAAATTATGAGATACTTTAACACAACAGTCATAGAAGCAGCTATGACATTATGAATGGATTGTGAGTACATTGAAGACTTCTTTAAAACGTGGCTTTACAACACATGAAATACAGATGATGTTTCACATGGATTGTAATGAGCAAACGCACCCTTGAATAGAATGTTAAGCAAGAAGCAGCTCTGGAGTATAAAGAATGAAACCAATGTGGCTGAGGTGGCGACTTTTGGTGATCTTATTTCATTTTTTTTTGCTGGCGTGAACGGGCTTCCATAGGTTTATTGGTCGCCACCTCAGCCACATTGGTTTCATTCTTTATACTCCAGAGCTGCTTCTTGCTTAACATTCTATTCAAGGGTGCGTTTGCTCAGTACAATCCATGTGAAACATCATCTGTATTTCATGTGTTGTAAAGCCACGTTTTAAAGAAGTCTTCAATGTACTCACAATCCATTCATATGTCATAGCTGCTTCTATGACTGTTGAAAAGTATCTCATAATTTCGACTTTCTATAGCAACTGGAAAAATCTGGTCAGTGTTAATGGTTACAGATGGATGCACCAAAAGTTTTTTTTTTTTTTTTGCTGGTGGAAAAAAAGTAAAATAAAAAAATTATTAGAATTATTATTATTTTTTTTGTGAATTACATTTTTTTTTTTTTAAGTTACTATTTTTTTTTTTGTGATCTTATTTTTTTATATTTATTTTTTTTAGTGATCTTATTTATTTTTTTGCTGGCGGGAATGGGCTTCCATACATGTGTGCAAATGTGACCGTCAAAACAAATCGTATAGTCAAAAATCCTACCGTATTGCACATTCATACCGGTGTACTTTCTATACCTGTGATTTAGCATTAAAAGTTCAGCATCTTGATTGAGACGTAATAGCTTCAGGCAGTTTAATTTACACTTGGAGGAAAACTCTTATCATATGGCAATATTCGGAGATGTCCGGTCGAGTCAAGTACAACAACCTCTTCAGAAAGATATCGCAGCTCAAGCTATGCTTTACCAAACAGCAGAGATGGTTTGTGATCTGCAAAATGCATCTCTTAGTCACATTGTTGCACTCCACCGAGGGGCGTTCTTGTGATTGAACACATCTCAAAAGTCATTGGAAGGGTCAGTCACTCTTCAAGTTGATGCGTCATGAGAATTTCACTTTATCGAGTTCAATCCCAGATAAAATCCTTCCAGAGTGAGAGACAGCTGATGTTTTATTCAGATTCCCCCTGCTCTGACATTTTAGAAACAGTAGGAAGAGTGGATGTATGAAGCAGGATAAATGCAGTGATGGACCTTCCCAGGATGTCCATATTCAATTTCTGCATTACAATTTTCGGCTTGAGACGCAAGACCACAGCCGGCGGCAGTAACTGCGATCGGGGACTGCCGGTGAAAAATGTCCTTGACCTTGGCTAAATAAGGGTGGAAAGGAGGAGACGAGAAAATTTGAATTTTTTCTTCGAAGGGTGAATCCCACAGGTGTTCCCCCTGTCTGACCTCGACAAAATGAAAGAAAAAGGGGCAAATCTCAACGCCTGTAGGAAATTCAGCCTGAGGCAGAGAGCCCAAGGGGGGAAAAAGGAGGTTAGTGCCCTCTGTGGAATTAAAGGCAGTGTTCCCCCGACGATCACACCAAAAAAAAAAATACGGGATTCTTGAACTGTGTGACGCGTGAAAGATTTAATCTAGTGCTGCACGTTATCATTTCAACTCACACAAGTTGTCTCAGTTACTTAACTTGTGTAGTTGACCAAGTTAAAGTGAAGTGAGCTATTAAAACACTCTCCATGTATGTTTTTTTAGTTCTAGACTGAGTACACAATGCTGTGTATCCAGAAGAATCAATAACTGTTAAAAATGCGGGAAAACAGTTTGTCTGTTTGAGTTACCGACTGTGAAATCGATTGAATGAAGGATGGAGACCAACCCAGAAAGTTGTCATAGCCCGGAGAGTCCGGGGGCTGTTTTGAATACGTTACTCTTTTTTGCACACTCAGCCTTCTCTATTCAATTTTCACATCGTTTTCATCTTTTCATTTCATATTGATACTGTTTTTGTCCCGTCTTTCTCTCACGCTCGACACAAACACACGCACACACACACACACACACACAGTCACTGTGTGACAAGTTTCGACATGATCTTTCATTCAGGCCGGCGGCTCAGCCTAATGTGGTCCTGGGCTCCGAAATTCCCTTCAAACGAGTTTTTCTATTACGCGTCTGCTCTCCATCCAATGCAGGGCTATTCCCTCACAGCCATGTGTGAGAATACTAAGAATGAGTGTGTTCGGCATCAGTATGTATATGTGACACACACGGGATGAGAGTGGGGTTCGCTACAGGCTCGCGTGCTACTGTATAACAAATAAGTTGGTGCGTTTTGTTTGTTCTCCGGGACTATACATCTTTCACTGTGCTCGGTACGACTTCTTCCATCTAACAACCAAGCGTAACATCCTGAACGCCCCCTGAAGAAGAAGGATGAGCCCTTAGCACAGTACTCCGGCACGTCTAGTAGACCTTCAGGCTAAATCACGCTCATTGATCATCTTCCTTTTTTTTTCCTCTTCTGATTTTGTGTTCTGATCCCCCATCCTGTTGCTCTTGCTCATTAGCATCTCTGCAACTTGGCAACTGATTCCCCCATTGCTGCTCAGCACCCCGGCATTGATCATAGGTCTCCATGTACAAATGCATGAGACTGGAGAGAAGGCGTTCTCCTATGCACATACAAATTCACATCTCAGGCTCACTATCATGCACATGCATACCTTCTTGTTGCCTCGAATATGTTGAACAATGCCAATCAGCTCAGTTCTCTATCCCTTATCGTCTATTAGTATGACATCCTATTGTGTTTCAGCATCAATGACTGGACAATTGAATGAATAACAAACTATTTTGTTTCCTTACTATGTGAGTTTTCTGTGCCAAGAGGCACCTCAGCAGATATTTTCTAATATATTCTCAAAACGGCAGTAATCTCTATAAAGCATCGGGCGCCGATGCTGAAAAGCTCTCCAGCATGACAAATATTCTGGATGAGGGCAAATCATTTATACACGAGCAAGCTGCTTCACAAATCTAACTCATGGTATTGAAGAGTGCTGAAATGTGCCATCTCAGATACATGTCAAGTCCATAAACCCACATTTGGATTTTCTCTGATCATTATCATCTTTTGATTTCCCCCCCTCACAGTATTTTATGTTACTATGCCATCGCAGATGGTGTTACGCAAACAGAATGAGTAAGTAGATGGAGACTGTCGCGATATGTACGTGCGTTCGAGCGTTGCAGAAGGGTAAAAAGACATGCCAAGTGTGGAATGCTGGTTTGGCGTGTGTGAAAATGAACACTGTGATTGGGATTAATGACTTTATGGGATCCTAAAGTGGGCATAATGAGCTGGAAAAGTTCTATTCTAGATAAACCCACTGGAATGGTAATGGAACAAACTGCTGGAGTCAGGGCCCAGTGTTGAGAGGTATTGACGCTAGATTTAGACCTGATGGATTTCATTTCTGCACACCTTAGGGTGATGGAGCTCTCCGATACTGTGTTTCAGCCAACTTTCCTCATACTACTGTGCAGCTCTAGTGTTATGTTGTTCTGTGTCATTCAGTGCTGGGCGGTATGACCAAAAAATTGTATTACAGTATTTTATAAGATTCTGGTGGTTTATATATATATATTTTTTTTTTTTGCGTGACTTGGCTTTTTTATAGGTTTATAACTGCTTATTTTACTCGCAGTAGGAGTACAAAGAGTTTAAATCATTAACCATGAAATAAAAATAATTAAATGTCATTACATGTTGATTACTCGAGGGTTTGAATGGCCCCACACAATTATATAATATATGAAGGAATCAGAATGCATAATCCATAACAGCACGATTCACAACAGTTGTGGAAGGTTAACTGCAACTTCTGTTGTTGCAGAAAACAGGGCGACTGTACTTAGTTCCGCTTCCAGCTTGCGTTGGTGTTGTTGGTATAATGATGGTATATATAATGAGATGCTGTTTGGCTGACTATTTGGCTTTTCACCCCAAGAAAACATACCTGGAACATAACTCTGAATGTCCTCTCGACGGTCCGTAGCAGGACTTTGTGTTTGCATAGGTGGATTGTAACTGTGTTTGTAATGTCGCTCCACCGCTTGCTCTTTCTTTCCTATCCAGTGCCTCAAGCTAATCCACTTCAAGCGATGTCTGACCTTTTTGGCTTCTCTGTTTTTCTGGAGCCACTAGTTGACTGCTTTCGAATCCGACGACCGCAACCACACTCTCTGTATTCAAACGCATGTCATCTGCCCGATGTGGCGGAGTAAGTTGCCGGTGTTAGGCCCAAGTGCTTGAGGGGCTCTCTCGCAGGCATTTTGAGCCCTTCTGTGCACACTTTCAGTAAGTGCTGGAGGGAATTACCCACAATCCATTGTGCTGTGACGTTAAAACAAAAGGGTTACCAGGGGAAGCACAAATGCGTAAAAAAGGTAAACAAAGAAGAGAGCAAATGTTTTCAGCCTGGCATATTGCATTTATACACAGACACATTAACATTAAGGATTTAAGATGGAACATTAAAACAAATGAAAGCAGAGGAATGCATGCATTGGCTTTATTACACACATGGTTTATTCATCCACCATTACTTACAATTTTGCTTATTTAACCTGTTTTGACAAAAACATCTAAATAGTTTTGACAACTACCTCTTGTCTTGTAAGGCAAGAGCCTGGAAGACGTTCTTAATGCACTCATGCATTGATGCCCCGACTGTAGCTCTTCTCGGTCGGGGCATGAACAGGTGTGGGTGTACATGAAAAATGCATAACGTACGGGAAATTTAAAACCGATGTACCGGATGATCCGGTATACTAGCATCAATCATAGATAGTCTATTCTCTAAACTACTAATGGGATTTCCTACCTTACCAAGCTAGATTTATACTTTCAGTAGTATTAGCCTAAAGATAGATTTACACTTTCAGTAGTATTAGCCTAAAGATAGATTTATACTTTCAGTAGTATTAGCCTAAAGCTAGATTTACACTTTCAGTAGTATTAGCCTAAAGCTAGATTTATACTTTCAGTATTATTAGCCTAAAGCTAGATTTATACTCTCAGTAGTATTAGCCTAAAGCTAGATTTATACTTTCAGTAGTATTAGCCTAAAGCTAGATTTACACTTTCAGTAGTATTAGCCTAAAGATAGATTGATACTCTCAGTATTAGTAACCTAAACCTAGTTTTATTGTCCCCTTAAGAGGTCAACAGGAGTTCCGCAGTAGATATCTACAGCATAAGTGTTGATTTATAGCTCCGCTCATTGTCTACATCCTTAGCCAGACTGTAACACTGTAATACAAAACTACAGTAAACAGCAAACTTGAACCTAGAACATTTGTTATGGAACCATTTGCTGTTGCAGTGAGAATGGGTCTAACAATCTACAATTATTCCCAATGCTGTATAGTTTTTATACTAGGTAGAATGCTGTACAATGCTGTCAAACTTGTTTGATGAATCCGATTTTGAAAAGTCCTCCTCGGCAGCTGTCCCTTGGCTTCTTTTCCCCGTCTTTGGCCGAGTTTGGACCTTTCTGTGACGCATCCTCTTTGTGCTGCCGGCTCTTGGGACAGATGTCTCTGGTTGTCACTCACACCGGGGTTTCAGTGGGGCTTGGAGGAGGAAGCACAGCACGGAGAGTAAGTGAAGGGTTTAAAACCGGCCCTCTGGGGGGATCACCTGTTCCGAATGGAGTGGGGTGGTACGGGGGCAAAGGAGAAAGGAAGAGGCTGGGTTGGAAGAGGAAGAGTGAAGTGAAGGGTGAGGAGGAGTGAAATGAAGCGAAGAGAGGAGGTTTTGGTGAACATGTGTCATGCACAGCTGCTGTCTTGGTGCCTGCCGGCCATGCTTCAGGCTGCTTTAGGCCTCGACTGTGGACACGGCGGTCTGGAGGGGTCAGGATATAAAGGAAGCCATATATTCTTTTGAGGGTCGCGGTATAGGAAAGAGCGGAGGCCATAAGAGGGGGAAAAAAGAGAATAAAAAGGCTTTGTCTCACATTCTGAGATCACACACATCTTCCGCCAGTCCCACCGGACTAATAGTCTTCGATAACTTTCGCTCTTCGAGGACCGTCGGCGCTATGGGTCCACGGGGACCGGGCCAGTGAATTGATGGGGCCAGGTTAGTGAGCGGCAAAGGAGACGAACTCTGGGAATGAACGGAGGAGGACTGTTTGGGTAAAGCTCCAGTTGCTCTCCCAAAGGTCCTCTTGATCATCACACTTGCCCCCCCCTCCTCCCTGGAGACTATGACTCAGTTCAGTGCTCCTCTGCTCCCGTCACATGCTCATCATGTCACAGAGAGAGAGAGAGATGTGGGCGCTCGGGGAAGAGCTCACGCACATGGAAATACGCACCCACACACGCATACCCGCACAGTTCCTCCGCTTGTGTGTGATTTTTCCTTGACATCTGGGTGTGTTCTCATCACTCTTGTGTTTGTGTCATGTTGGTAAATTGCTCGGGTGTTTGTGCATGTGTGTGTGTGCACATGTGAGTAGTTATATATTTATGTGCCATATGTCTTACAATGTTGGTAAACGGCCCCAACGGCTCTCCGGGGCCTGATTCCACTCTGACAGAGAAACGACCATCCTGACCGTGAGGATAAACCAATAGTCCTTTTACAGATGGATGTCCGCTCTCTGGGTGATGAAAGGACTTCATGACTTCAGAACCACTTGTGAAATTGGGGGTTGAGGGAGGGGGAGGGGGAATCAACCCTGTGTGAAGTGGGTTTTTGTTCCTTTCACACAGCCACGATACCCTCACGAATACAAATACCAACACACCTCCAATCCTAAGGCGCCTCAGGTGTGACAGTCTGTGCTGAATGCAGAACAGAAATGTCGAGACATGCGCACTGATCACAAGTCTTTTTTTTTTTTTTTCTCACCTTATAGTATTTTAGATTTTATACTATATTGGTTAAAGCTAAATTCTATGATGAATTTATATATGACTAAGAAAAGAAACCAATATAAAGCAAAAAAAACGCTTTGTTTTTCGCAGATTTATGCCATTAACAGTCCTTTCCAAAAGAAACGAGACACATCTTAGAATATCTTGCCGTGTACTGAACAATTTGTGTTATCGTGAGCCCCACTATCTGAACTACATGCAGAAGAACGTCCTAATACTTCACTTCATTAAAGCCTTATTCCATTTGATTGAAGAACAGTATACGTCATGTTCACTGGTTGCACCATTCACATGAATGCCATCAACAGTGAAACAGAAAGCGAGTAAATACTATATTCTGAATGAAACCTCTAAAGTCAATTGTTCTACGCAATCTGCAGTAACTGAAAAGAAAGCTGAATGCAATTGTTTTGTTGTGTCGCAGAAGCAATCAAACCATAAAAGGCCCGGCTCATTCAGAACCGGGGTTTGTATTCATTCTGCATCAAAATAAGGGCAATGCTATGTGAATGTGTCCTTTTTAGAAAAAGCAAAGGCTCAAGAAGCCATTCATACGCTTATAATATTTATAGGCCACAAAAAAAACTGTCTCTTTACAATTCAGCAGAATATGTACGAATGAATAAGAGAAATTTCCCAAGGTTTCATATTCATCAACAAAAAGAATGGTAGACTCCAAAAAGCTTTGAAATCAAGGTTCTATTTAAAGGACAGCACCTTTTTATAAAAGACTAGGAATAGTACATATAAATTCATGACATTGAACGAGGATCCGAAAAGTATTGACTTCTTTCCAAAAACGGACGCACAAGCATAGTGCGGCAGAATTAGACTCCACAAATATTCTCACGCGGAGTGTGTTGACAAGCCTGATTGGATTTACTGTTGATCGTCTCTGAGGCGTTAAGTCAATCCATGTCAAACACGCCATATTTGTCTTTGCCTCTGGGCTCATTTTCATGTGCCCTTGGAGAAAAGCCAGACTTCTTCAAGACCTCCCCGAGGGCTTGATCCGAGCACATGGACAAGTCAAAGTGAGCAGTTTGGAAAAATGACGTGTGTGTGTGTGTGTGTTGACCCACTTTCACACAGTCGGAGAGAGGTAGAGCTGTAAACGTTCCTCTGCTCTACCTCCTCTAACTCTCTCTCTCTGCCCTGGCATCCTAAAGATGCAGCAGTGACTATGGCAACGCTGCAGTAGTGAGTAAAGAAGAGGAGGCTTCTTCTTCCTCTTCTTCTTCTTCTTCTTCTTCTCTCTCTCTCTCTCTTTCCTTTTTTTACTCTCTTCATCCGCTCAAGGCGATGTCACGGCTGTGCATCTAGATTTTGTCTTTATAATAACAAAGATCCCTATCTTCTGATTTATTTAGCATGCATTTTTCTTCTCAGCAGTTAGCTTCTCATTTAGCCTAATTTGCATCAAATCTCTTCTCTACATTGCTTCAGTGGGCATTAAAGAGGCTATGGGTGAAATCATGAAGAAAAAAAAATAACTTTTTCTTTCAGCACACCCAATTTGTTTTCGGAGCCAAACCCGTTGCATCACCCTCCTCACTTACAGGGGTGACTGTTGTTGTGGTTGAAACGGCCTGCCGCCACAACAGGACACAGCGGACTATTAGGATGCTGTCACGAGCACCCTGTTGTTGTTAAGGGATGCTGTTGTGCTGCCGACTCTCCTTTCACCGTACTCCTGATTCGTAGATAACACCTCCTCTGGCTCTGTTATTCCCTTTTGTTTCTTGTGTGTGTGTGTGTGTGTGTCTCCATGTCTTTGGCACGGTCCCACCGCCCCCTGCCCAGGAGTTTGAAGCTGAGGACTCTTGGCAAAGACAGAAGGGCTTTTGGGACCTGCAGCCGTATGAATCTTTCATTCACTTCCCTCCGCCAACTCTCGCCCCCTCTCTCTCCTTTTCTCTCTCTCTCTCTCTCGCTAGTCCTCTCGCCGACAAGTATTGTCTCTTGCTCAGTTTGCGATAGCACACCTGGTACCCGTAGAATCCTCCACACACACACACACACACACACACACACGCATTCACATTTGCTCAAACACAGCATGCAGCCTGCAGACAGAGTAAATAGCTTCTGGATCGCTTGGTATTCTACTTTTCCTTCTTCTCGGGGGTCCCTGATGCTGGGCATTCGGGGAGACGCCAGAGGAATGCAGAGGAATCCTTTCTGCAGGGTTAGCGTTAGCAAGAAAGTACAGGATAGCGGCAGCGAATACACACTGGGATTGCACAAATTCTCACACACACACACACACACACACACAAGGCACTACAGACGAGACGAAAACTCGGCACCACTGCATCACAACCGCACGCAACCTAACCCAGCCAATACCCACAAATCTGTTCCCTTTGTACAGTAGCGCTTTGTGGTGCCTTTTGTAGTCGTTTGAGGGAGTCGACAGATATTTAAAAGAAAGAGATTAAATCCTACCTAAGAGGAGCTACGTGGATAAGACATGGCAGATGAAAGAGTAAACAAACCAAAAAAAAAGTAAAGAACCAAAAAGGTTTTCACTTTTTTGTCATCCGCCTTAGGCATCATGTGTATGCACACACTAGATAGAAACCAATGAGTGTACATGACAACCTGACATGTCCTTTTCATGGGGGCTAGAAACTAAAGCTGTCAAGTGGCGGTGGCACAGCCCGGACAGATTTCTCAAGCAAAAATTGCCTATCAAAAGGCGGTTGAACCCTGAGGCCGTGACATTATAGATCTCAGCTCCGGAGACATTTAGGATGGCAGTAGGTGACGCGTTACCTCGGCTTGGATGAACAATGACTTGGCAGGTCCTAGAGCTTCCAGGTAATGTCAGACATGCAGATGTGTTGTGTTCATCGTGGAACCAGTTTGCGCGTTTTCGGTGTGCCTCCCGCGGCGGCCGTGGCTATTGTCTCCGTTGCTCCGGCAGCGGCTTCTCTCTGCTTGGATCTTGGGAGAAAGTGGAAAACGGTGGCCTCCACACGCTCCTCACACTCTTTGAACTGTTCGACGATTCCCTTGATCAATAATTGATCAAAGCCATTACAAAGCTCTGCCAAAAGTCGCAAGTGTGGAGTGAATCGTGATGTCCGTGCGGATGGGAGCGTTTCTGTTTGTGTGGCGGGGGAAAGAGAATGGTAGGAACTGAAAAGGGGCATCCATGATGGAGGGAGATTAAAAACGAAGAAGATGGAGAAAAAAAGGAGAGAGATGAATTGAGGCATATGCTTGCGCATGTGGCTTCACAGATGAATGGATATATATTTCAGCTATTTTCAGATAAGATGAGAATATGGGTGCAACGGATCATATCGCGGTTTTGAGTCATGGATCTGATCAGCAGAAAAAAAAGCAAATATAACACTTTTTTTTTTTTTGAGCCAGGTCATTTTGTTTTGTGATAGCAACTATTTCATTTCACCACCATCCCTCAAAAGTCTTCCAACTACCTTAAAATCCAGCATAAACTGTCATCTATGGTGGTGATTTGAATAAAAACACGCAAGTCAAATCATTTGTAAATAAAAGTTTGTAGTTTTATTGATACAAAATCTTGGCATTAGTAGGTTTAAAGATGCAAAGAGCTAGTGTTTACTAAGTTTAACGTGTCATAATTCCCGCTTTAGTATACATGCATACACTTTATGAACATGCTTAAATTCACCTGTTGAGTGTGACACCGGTTCATTAAAATATAATAATAGAATGTAGCGAAATATAATAGTTTCAAACAATCAAACCAGATAATAAATAATCAAGTCACAATGTATTAGTTGCCAATAAAAACATAATTTATAACACTATAACTTCTTGACATTTAATATTTGGATGGAGGATGGAACATTTACTGGTGAATGGACTTGAATGCATATAGCTCCTTTCCAGTCGTCCAAGCATTCAAAGAGCTGTACGCTATATGTCATCATTCACCCATTCACACACAGATTCATGCAGAGACTGCCGTGCAAAGTACAACGTGCCCATCAGGATCTCATCTAATGCACATTATCACACTTTCAAGCACCCCCACACATCCTCCGGGAGCAATTTAGGCTTCAGTGTCTCTTGACCCAAAGGAAACTTCGACATGCGGACTCGCTCTACCTCTCAGCCTCAGCCGCCCCCCCCCACGGCTGCTAACTGAATTCAACATAATTTGCATTATCAGGAATGGCCACCTTAAAACGTCATTGATTGCTTTTAGTCATTTGCACATTTACACAGAATTTGTACATCATATACTGCAGTCCTGTCTCTCAGCTTCCCAGCTTACGCAGAGACGTCCGTCAAGTTCAAGAATTAACATGAACAGCACATTATTATGGAAATGTGTGTTTATGTTTTTTTACGGATGAGTTTTCCCTTCTAACAAGAACAATTGCATTATGTAGGTTAGTGGAATGGACAGAGACAGTACTGGGGCAGGAAGTTTACCAGAGCAGCTGGGATGGGTTCTGGAGGGACACAGAACTGTTCATGTGATGTGTAAGAATGTATTTTACTTTGACAGATTGTTTTCCCAAAAGGATTTTTTTGTTCCACAACAGAATTCACTTTGATAATTGGTGTCAAGCAAACGCTCCTATAAAAAAAAAAAATATATACTGTATATTTTTAGAGTTGCTGTGATTATATGTGCAGGGCTGAAACCGCAGCTACAGTGTGAGTTAATGACAACCGTCATGAGGTTCAGGCTGATAAAGGTTGTATTCATTAGCCTGTGCCTTCCAGAAGGGCCTAATGAGTCCCTGAAAATGTTCACTTTGTACTATCTGGTTATATAATAGAAACATAACATACAGCAGTCCAAAATGAGACGTTTTTTCCCCCACTTATTAAATTCAGGTGGCACAAGTCGAGATTGCGAAAGCTAGTAACCTTCCTCTCCTGTAGATGGTGCTCATAAGCATGTCCACAGTTCCAGTTGTAAAAGCTGTCTTCTGGCACAGATTGGCCTGGAACTGTAGGACCAGAACTGCAACTAAATGTGTAAACATCCAAAACGTTCATATTAAATCTAGGCAAAATTCCCACACATAAACGGGTATATAAACTGTCGGCCCATTAATACGCATGGTTGTCTGGAGCCAGCCACGGGGTGATATGATATGGTAGATATGACATATCGCCTAAGGTAAGAGACATCATCTAAAGAATAAAGCATTGTTTGTTTGGGTTGGTTCACTAAGTCTCCCACCGGCGAGGGTGCAGCTCTGCAGTCCATTGATGTCAGCTGGCACCGCTTTTGAGTGCTTTGTTGTAACAATCATTGTTCAATGGCGACATTACAATGATCAACCAAGAACAACATCTCAGTCAGCACCACTTGACATTTCCTGGAACGTACAGAGGGGGAAAAATGAGATTCCGAAGAACCAATTTACCGCTCTGAGCGTAGAAAGCATCTTAACAACCCTTGAGCATTGTTTCATCAGTGCAGCGCGCTTGCGTCACGTTGTGATCGTGGAAGCTGCACACGATGAAACCCGAGCCAAAGTCGTGCCTTAGTAGTCGCGAGTGATGATTAGCCGCTGTTCAATTCTGATTGGCAGTTGTAAACTTAGAATCCTGTTATTTAATTCATTCATTCATTTAGAAATTTGCTGAAAGCTTTTTCTAACCACTGAAGTGGTTAGAAATGGTGAATTTCTAACCTCCCAAACTTTTGAAACTTAGTCCCGCAGGTGATTTCCACGAATCAAAAGAACAGATCTCTGTGAAGTCAAAAGAAAAAAAGGCTTAGTTAGTGCGTTGGCGAGGGACCGGGGTTGTTTGATTGAATTCGCATCTGTCTGTGCATGTGTGTTTTGGACTCTGACTCAAGCTGAGTACTAATGGCCAATTCAAGCCAATTACAGCAGTAATTGCAGAGCTCTTGGCATTTTGGGCTTATGAGGAGAGAAACCTGTTCTGCTTGGCCCGGCCAGGTACTGAACAGAGAGAGAGACGGATATAGACCCATTTTGTCGGTTGTAGTCGTTTATGTTGGAGGGACTGGCTCTGTATCAAAAAAGTCAAATGTGAACAGCTTCAACTGAAGAACGAAAGGAACAATTATCATATTTGAGTCTGCCGTAATTACATAAAAAAACTCACATTACACGGAATTATTACAAACCACATTCATTTCAATAATACAGAGGCATATTGTTCTGAGGAACTCGCTGCCTTGAATAACTAATCACACACACACACACACACACACACACACACGAGGGTCAAGAGCGCACCGACACCTTTTATGGATATTTCAGAAGGAATATCTGATGACTGAATGCTGAGAAAAACATGAGCACCAGATATATTGTACAAGTGACCTTCCATTAAGTATCAGTTGAACAACATCCGCGTTCAGTCCACCAAAAACCAGATTAAACACGTTCTCCAAAAAAAAATCATCATCTAGGCTAAGACATGCACCATGCCGTCACTTAAACTTCTAACATTGAGATTTGCACCCTGTTATTTTACAATAAATCAACATGAGACTGTATGCGTCCATCACAGCCTTGAACGTGAATGCATGGCCGTAGGGTTCTGGGGTTACATTGTTGAGGTCCGCTAGGCTGAGCTACAACTGTCACAGAAGATTAGAAAATGTATTCCTTTTTTAAAAATGTTACACTTTAGTAAGTGCATTTTTTATAGCGATACTTTAAGCTTTACTTTAACCTGTTCTTCAATGATAATACTGGCATATGCTATTCCAGTATTTTGGAATTGTCAACAAATTTCATGAAATAAAAAATAAACAAAACAATGCATCAATCATCAATCCACCTCTATAATTCTGACTTCCCCACCCTATTTGTCTCTCGGCTTCATGCCCCCGCACTCAAGACTCTCACACTTTGGGTCAGTTGTTGGCGACTTTTTTCATCTGTGGATTTACTGCAGCACAATGTGGGATTGATTAAAATAAAGCACAGCAGCGTTTCCCACAGGATTTTGTGAGACTGTGGTGGATGGACCTTGGACCCTCTATGGGGGTCCGGGTGGATGCCCCCCCCCCCCCCTGAAGAAAATTTTAAGAGTTTGGTTCACTGATGTGTTTCAATAGTTCTTTTGGGACAACATTGGCTCTCTATGGCACAGAGGATTACAATATATCAAGCTTTGGCTACACAGACAAGAATTGTACGTTTGTACGTTTTAGTGCATTTATTGTTGCTTCTGCTCTTTGTTTGAGATTGATTGACATTTTAAAAACTGTATGATATCAGTAGACTTTTCCTAGAGGACTGCGGGATGCTTTTTGTCTTTTAAACAGTGTTTTGAATTCCTCGAAGCACTCGCTCAACTAGATGCTGTGAACTTTCCACAGGGATTTTGGGCCCACGCTGACTTCATAGCATCCCACTTTTCCACTTTTCCTGATATTTCACATTATACTGTGCCACCGGATGCATTACTGTGCCCGATCCATTTGAAAAAGACTAGACTGCGGTGATAAATGGCTGAACGTGCTCAGCAACGATCTGCGAGCACACTGTGGGGGGTTCAGCAGAAGCTCAGCCGGGGCTATGTGACGGGATTTAGCTGAAAACAAGGAGACATTTTTCTTATTTCCCCACTTCCAGTCACTGGAGATCACATGGACATTGTGGCTTTTTATCGTGTAGTTCTTAGTTGAGGGGGGAGTAGAACCGTGTCCATGTGCAAGTCGGGCGTTCCGAGACGTCCCCGTGCACATCACTGTTTACATTTGCAGCCTGTCAGCTGGCAGGCGCACGTCTCGCCACTCTCCGCTGACCTCTTTCGTCTGCGTTCGCTGCTGTTGTCGGGATGCTTTTTTTTATTTTTCTGTTTTGTTTTGTGCTGCAATCATCTGTAAACTCCCCCCCCCCCCCCTCCCACGTGTGACGTCTGGTTTGTCAGATGAGGGGAACCAAAGCGCCTGTTTATTTGATCGCACCATATTCAAAGGGACTTAAATCTCACATCTTGCCCATTTCCAACATCTAGTTGAACAGCAACTGAGCCTCTCAACTCTGTCTGGCCGCTTCATGTCTTATTTACACTCCCCTCAGTTGGGGAGGGCATGCTCTGTGTGCATGAAAAGGGGGATGTATGAAGTGAGAGCTTGTTTTGGGGAAGGATAGAGTTGAAGAGAGAGAAAAGAAACAGAGGGAGGGGGGAGAGCCTGCAAGCTGATGTGACAACAGAGATGCCGGACAGTTCCGCTGGACTCTGTTTTATTTTTGCCTGATAACTGAATCCCAGCTCTCGATAGGAGCTGCTGTGTTTATTTTAAAGCTCAACAAGACAACCCACGTTAATTCAGCTGTACACCTCATTATGTGTGGTAGTTTCTTGACGGCAAAGTTTTGCACTTTTTTATTATTATTATTATTATTTTTTTAGAGCAGCATCAAAGTGAAACGCCTTTAATCCAACATGTATTTTCAGCCGTCACAGATTGCATTTAAAGTGCTTTCCCTTATGAGATTCTAATGTGATGTTCTTGAAGTAGTCATCCCCCCCCCACACACACACACACACACACACACACACACACACACACACGCACAAATGTCCTTTGTAGCCTTCAGTTAACCATCTGCTGGGATGGGGAGCACACATGGTAGAGGATGTGTTAATGAATGCATCGTTATATAATCCAGACCTGTGGTGGAGGGAGAGAGCGAGAGAGCGAGCGGCAGCCGGGATCATCAGAGAGAAAAGGTGAAGAGATTCATTGTGCCACAAGTGCCCCCAAGTGGCCTGAGGTAGCATCTCTGCCTCCTTTCTCATATCATCTCTTCGAACATGAACGGGGACAACTGCTGCTTTGCCTTTTTCTCCTTCCATAAAAAGAAAAAACTCTAGAGACACAGGAGCTGATGCATTGCGGGCAGATATAGGGATGGTGTTGCTTTTTTTTTTTTTTTTTTGATGACCACTGTTAAATGGGCCCCGCATGCTGACACAGTGAACCACAAAGCAGGGTCGGCTATTATAAATCAGTTCCCAGGCCCTCCCTCTTCCTCCTCCTGCCAAAAAATGCCATACCTGACCCCTGCCCCGGCCCGGCCATCATGCCCCTTATGAATCAAAGACACTGGAGAGACAAGGATTTATGAGCCCTGGGCTCTGCCTCCCCATTTTCTCCTTTCTATAGCTCTTTGTAGACTGTACATATTTTTTCTGTCTAGCTGGGTCGTGTGATAAATCCTCAAGCGAGTTTTTCTTTTTTAAAGCACCCGCGGAGCAGAAAGCGCCCAGCTTACACTGCGTTCACATCCGTTAATAGACTGTACATAGCGGGTCAACACGTCTGAGGATACATGCATGCCCCCCCCCCCCCTCCCCGCCCCCCGTCCTCTGCCAGTCCATCACACCACGAACACTTTTCATCTTCTCTGTGTCTCTGTGTCAGCTCAGTGGAATTGAGCCGCTTTATTGACAGATCTATTTGTAGAAGAAAAATACTGTTAATACAGCGTGCAGGAGAAGTGCAACAAAACAGCTTATGTTGATCACTGAAAACATATTATTGTTTTTTAAAAAAAAGGCTTTAGTTAGGATGTTCTGAAGCCTAATTCCCCCACTTTAACAATATTGGATTTAAATTCCACCCAGTTAATGAGAAGGTTTACACCTCGCTCGTCTATTTTAGCTTAGCATAAACACTGAGGAGAGGGTGTAACAGCTAGCTTGGCTTTGACCAAAGGAAACAACACGTCTGCACATGAAACTGGGTGGAAAAAAAAATGATCTAAACACTCTTATTTCACATCCTCAAAAAACCTTACCAGAATTCTTTAAGAGGGCGACATGGATTTGTTTTGATTGACCTGTTCTAGAAGAGCTCACGTCATAGATTGTAGAACTGTTAACACTGTGAGAGAGGAGCTAATAAAGACACAAGTCCAATATAAGAGTCATTTTAAATGTGTTTTTATTTAACCTTTATTCAGCCAGCATAATCCCGTTGTTTCACACAAGCGCCACATAAAAAACACAGATGTCAGTCTTACCTTATTTGTATAAAGTTCACCACCGTGAGAACGAGCATAATACAATAACGGCCTGTCACAAATGTCGATACCACCGTAACACGGTTCTAAAGTTACTCTCCTTGTCTTCCTGCCCATAATAACAATAACCCGTCTAATAAACACGGACTAGGACAAGTAGCCCGGACTCTGGGTCTGCTTCACTGGACCTGAACACAACCGTTTCATCTGTTGAGCCGGCGGGCCAAATCAAGTGGTCTTTATTAAAGTCGCTTTGATGGATTCACCCCCGGCCTCCCCCGCTGTGATCTATCGCCCGTCCAGCCCTTGGAGGTCGTAATAAACTTGTTTAGCAATGGGATCACCGCATGCAAGCAGAGCATGTCAGTGTGTTTGTGTGTGTGTGTGTGTGTGTGTGTGGGGGGGGGGGGGGGGGGGGGCTTTACTGCTTGTACAGTTTGGCACACGGCTCAAGTTGTCTCAACCTGTGGGTTTCATAGCAAAAGCTGCTCGTGGATCCACTTCTGATGATATTTGTAGTTTCCTCGCAGATTCTAGCAAGATTGCATTTGTTATACACACACACACACACACACACATATAAGCTATGGTCAGGCACGGTAACAGTAAAAAACAGTAATAAATCAATGGCAATTGAGCATGCATAGGTCCTTCACAGATTCAGTGAAGTCTCACACAGAAAAGCTATTTATTTATTTAAAATAACTATCTGTTTTTTGTTCAGCGTATCTCTGGCATTGATTTGAATAAGCAGGACATTTGAAAACACAGAGACCTGGCTTACATTTCATTCAGCTTAATTTCTCATTTCTGCAGTTGTATTACATTGGCAGCGGTCAGACGTGACTCCCGGGAGTTGCATCAGTCAGGGAAGATGAGATCTGTTAAGTGTTCTGTCTGTCCTTTTTTTATTGAACGAAGCACAACAATTAGCAGATGTTGCAGACTAGGCCGGCCAACGTGCGTGTTATCTTCCAGTTAGCAGCACGCGGCTCATGTCCCCAGCCTACACACCGCCATATCCAGGTCATAGTTAGTCGACCACAGGGACCGCTGTTATTGGATGATTCATCAGATCAATGGTCGGCAGTTCCTATCTGACTTCCTGAGTCCAGCATGTGGGGCTTGTTGGAGTTTACGTAGCTCACACGGTAACAAGCACCTGGCACCGGGGGATTATAGGCACCGAAGACTTATATGAATTTATTGTTTCAACAAAATAAACATTGAATTTACGACTGTGTTCCAGGGTGTATTACAAAATGTTTCACTTTTGAAAGTAAATCACGCCAGTGAAAGTGTATGATGTGCTTTTATGAACGAAATCTCTCACAAATAAAGATTTACGAGCGCTGTGCCCGTGAAGAATTGGGGATATTTCATTCTGAAAAGCCCCGTGGAAGATACAGCAAAGGGCAAAGCCTGTTATTGTTGCTGTTCTTTATGGTGTCGTTTTATTAACGGTGGTAAACCACTGAAGCCACTGTAGGTTATCTTACCCTATATTGTGTATATGGACTGGGACTATAGTTACTGAAAATGCTACTGGAATAAAGTTACAATCAAGGTATTGCATAGCAGAATTATATCTAAATACCAAGATCCAAGTTAAAAAAAAGCAGTTAGTGTGAGACTATTTGTCTCTAAACTATAGACAAGGCTGTGTCTGAAAATGATTGGCAGTTTGGTCACATTTATTTACAGCAAACAGACAAACACACAGCAAGTTTTCACAGTTTAATATAAAAAAAAGGTAGGTATTGAGATAGTGCCTCTAAAGGTTTATCCATTAATTGCATTTGATTTGAGTAACTGGTCATAACATAATCTGATGTGATCAGTTTTTGTTTTTTTTTGTCTTCTGTAGCAACGTTCATACCCTCTTCCTCTGTCAGCTGAGCGATCCTGAAATACAGTCTGGACACCGTCTGTGAAGAATAGATATTGTCGGTTGAAAATTCTCACTCAGGAATTCCCTTCAACCAGTCTCTGAGAGTCCACGCGTGTCCCCAGGCCATTGCTAAAGCCCCACTCCGAGATGTCCCGAAGCTAAAACCACCAACACCGGGATACAAATTCCCTTTCCCCCAAATCTACCATTTTCCCGGATACTGTTCACTTTATTCATCAGAGTAAAGTCATTATTGACTCGATAATCTGGCACCGCCGAACGCGTCGTGCCCCCTGTCAGAAGTTCGCCGGGCGCACCATCATGCTCGTCATGGTACCCATCAGATTCGGACCCTTCCAGTAGTACCACTTGATGCCGTTGTAGCGGACCACGCTGGAGGAGCTCGGGTAATATATGCCGTTCAGGTTGGACGGACCGCAAGCCTCAAACCACCAACCTGCAGCGGGAGTGAGTGTGCCCCGAGTTCAAGGAGAAAAAAAGTCAGAATTAATTAAATTCAAGCCCATGAAATGTAACACCCAAATGCACAGCTGTAAGTCAGCAGTAACTTTATATTGGCGCAGAGGGGGAAAATGAAATGCACTTTTTTTTTGGACATTTACAAGGGAGGGGGTGGATAGAAATGTTTAACAAGATGCGTTACAAGGACGGACGGATTGAGACGTGGGGGGAAGGGGGGGGGGGGGGCAGGTAGAAGTTGTGTCGGAAGCTGCGTACCTCCAGAGGCGAGCTGGGCACACTTGCAGGTGCAGCGGTCGTTGTCTCTGTCCTTGGTGCTGAATTGGGTGCCGGTGTGGGAGAGGCTGCTGGTCCGTCCAGCTGTGCCACTGAAGCCCTCGGCGTGAAGGCTGCAGTTTTGGGAGAGCGGCGAAAGAGCAAAGGATATCAGCGGGGGGGGGGGGGGGAAGCGAAAGCTCAGCCCCCACGGGCAACTTTCATTATTTAACGCTGTGTTGGGCAACTCTGCTTGTTGGCAGCTCCACATGGCAGTGAGCTGTCACAACCCGAAAAGCCTTTATTTTTCTGAAGTCATCTAAAGTAGGGCAAGACCCAATGCTCTCTACTGTCGAGCTGAGCCCTGTGCAATATTACATTTAAAAAAAGAACGTATTCATTATTTCACGATCACAGATAATATATATAACCACCTGTAAACCACCGTAGGAAACCATAGCCTGTTTAATATGTGTACAATACTTTTTTAACATAAGGTACCAATCCCCCCCCCCCCCCCCAAGGTTCCCATTGTTGCCAAGCATCAAGACAAAAACTAACATAAAAGAACTGCTCATTATTTTTCTTCCATGCGGCGCTTTTTGAAAACAACCCAAACAGTCTGAACGGGATCTCTGCACAAGTTGAATTGATTCGCTCAATTAAATATATACAGTGTGTGTGTGTGTGTGAGACTGTGTGTGACTGTGTGTCAGTGCCGGTCTGAAGGGGGTGGACAAGGAGGTCAGCCCTGCTGACTGGCCTCTCCTCTGCCCTGCCATTCTGTCTAGTTAGTACCGGACTCTCCCCTCTGAGTTATGTGACCCCACTCCGGAGCCCGGGGGCCGCGCTGTCTGTGATGACTAAATGAAGGATCCTCCTCTTGAATTTGTAAGTTCACAAAGGCAGGGGGGGGGGTGATAATGGAATAGCAGAGCGGCTGGAAGAACACATGAAGGGATATTTATGTTGGAGAAATGTGGAGGAAAATTAAAAACTATCAAATTAGACAAGATGGCGAACCACAGGCTACATGATATCCTATTGGAGCCAGCTCTTCTTACTCTGCACAACCTTTGCATTAGCCATGACTTCCAGATGTATTCGTTCCGCTTATTCCGCCGACACCGCAGACTAATCCTTTTCGTAGTGACTGTCTTTTCATATTGTTATTGTACCCTTTAATGATAAATATACTGTTACATTAAAAGGGATGCCATTGGTTTTACTCAGACACGGGCCTCCTCAGTAGAAAGTGGTCTTCCATGCTGATTATCAATGTATGAATAATGTTCTGAGACCTCCATGTGGCTTTAGGGAGCACACTGGATGCGGCTGACGACGAGGATTGCTTTTGGCTGGCGGGCTGTGCAGCGCCACAGCTCTGGCTGGGGAGTTTTAATGTCAACCCGCGGATGAGGCCAGCATCTCCAAGCATGCTAGTAAAAGCTGGTCCATATTGAACTAGTTACAACAGAACATGATCTCAGAGGTAGCCAAGCTTCAGAGGTGATTATATTCATTCAGGTGCTTCACCTCACGCAGTGTCGCCTGCGGCAAAAAACGGTGAAACATTCCGGTTCATCGCGCTAATTGTGTCGAACAAGCTCGGGCGAATGCAATTTGCTGCACTATTAAGGGGCTCTTTGGAAAAGCACACTCCCACGTATGATTATGATTTGGCATCTCTCAGAGCGTCAATCTGCATAAACTTTCACAAAACACGGGTAAATACCTGTTTATATGAAATCTAGCGAACATATTTTATTGCTGTTTTTATGAGCACGGCTTCAGCACAGCCACGCATAATCTTGTTAACGATCGCAAAGGTTACAGAGGAGCTTGGTTTGAGTTGTCAGTTCCTAGCGGGGGGGGAGGGGGGTTCCTGTTATACTCCAGTGGAGGTAGCCCATCCCCCCCCCATTGGGGATTTTCAGGGGCAGTGGTAGCCACAGTGATGGGAGAAGAAAAAATGGAGCCAGACAAAAAGTGTCTGCGTGCCTTCCGCCGAGCTCATCATCATTTTTGAGTGACGTTCTTGACCTCCGTGCGTTGGAGAACGACGAAATCGAAGTGAGTTAGAGCTGTCGATAACGGTTTCTAATCTGTCGTGATATTCGGGAGCATTACAGCCAAAGGGAAGGCGGCGATAGAACGGGTGTTACTGCATCGCAATTATGCATTTCTCATTAGAAGGCCTCTTCATAAAACGCTTAAATAAAGCACCGTCATTATAGTCCCCCTTCATGTCTGATTTCTGACAAAGGGAAATCATTTAATTGGAGACCCGAGTGTACATGAAGTGTTTTAAGTTCATCATTCCGTAATATACTGAGATATGCACAACACTTTGGGGATAATAGGATGATTTAATAAGCTAAAATGGTCAGTTTTGATCTCGGCAGTAATGAATTGACGTGATGTGTGACGGCGGTAACCTGTAGCTGTTGTCCTCTCCCTCGATGTAGAAGCGGTCGTAGTGTGAGAACGCTTCGTTCCCCTCTCGGTCTTTCAGCTGGACATGCAGACTGTATTCTTGGGAGCTGGTCAGCTTGTGGATGATTTCATTCCCCAGCCAGTGTTCCCCAGACGGCTCTCCAAAGCCCTGGATTAGACACACAGACAGAGAAACTATTCTAACAAGGCGGTTGTTTTCTTTACCCTGCCAAGTGTTTTCTGTAGTTCTTATGAAAAGGACCCTGAGCTTAAGAAGTCACATTTATCATTGTGATGGACTAAGAGAAATACTCCAGCCCCTAGAGCAATGGGCCAGTCAACTGAGACTTTCATTTGACCGTAATACCCTACACATGTTCTGTGTGTGTGCAACCGACACTTGAAGTTAATAATAAACGGGCTTTGGGGACATATGAAGGGGTGGAAAGGTACAGAAAAAGTGAAGGTTTGAAATGTACCTTTGTTATACCGAACCTAATGGGAGTTAATCATTTCATTCTTTAAAATGAGTCATATGAACACTGTAATAGGTCTAATTTCATTTACTGCAAGCGACAGGTGTACGGTTTTCACAGCAGTGTTTATTGATTGAGACCTCAGACAGTTATGCCTATGGGAGATTTTGAGTGTTGTTTGATTTGAGCATTCTCCACTGCCATCATCCAAACGAGAACGTATTGAATATGTTTCATATGAGTTATATTTCAGTCCTTCCAGAAGAGTTCAGAGACGAGCATTGAAGCTGTTTTGGCAGCTTTACATTCATTTATTCAACTGTTTGTACATGAATACAGTGTGGGTTTGGAATATAAAGTAACGGGTACAAGAGAGAAGTCAAGGACTCGGCACCGGGAGTCGATGTTAGATGTTAACCGGGTGAAGGAAATTAAATATTGGCTCGGCCTGTATTTATTTTTCTTTTCTTCTATAATTCCACTTGATACAGTTCTTTTAATTTAAAACTTTTAATTTGTCAAGTATTGAATTTCCACAGAAGTATAAACAATCGGGTTTAGCATGAGGTTATTTGATACAGAATATTTATTTATTGAATTACCAGAGAACATTCTATATTGTGATATAAAGTTATCGAGATATGAAATGACCTGTCGGATAGAAGAGTTCTGCCATATAGCCCAGCCCTATATTACGCCTGCTTTGTTCAGTCTAACTGAAGAACATCTTCTCTCCTTGTTTACCTCCTTGAGTCCTCAGTCAGTGAGAGTGAATAAATACTCAAGAGCCTCGGTGCATCCATCATTTGACCAGCAAGGCCCGGGTGCAACACTTGATCAGCGCTGCCCACAGTTTCTGAAGATATGGAGTGTGGGCGGAGGCAGTGAAGCATTTTAGTACACAAGTTATTATTATGCCATCTACAGGGCCCCTGTGCTCCCACGCCCCAACTGGAACCAAATATTCATCATCCACTTGTAAAAATATTGTTCTTGAAAGAGTTTTTGAACAAATTTTTTTTTTTTGTCTCTCCTTCTGTTTACAGTCACGGTCTCTTCTCTCCATTCTATTTTCAGTCGGAGCTGCAGCAACTGATTTTTTGGCGTGGGTCGGAGACAAAATTGCTACTCCGCTCAATCCCCAAACTAGCCTCTCACATTTGCTCTGTGTGTCACTTAACGCGGTCGGAAAAGGCCGGCAAGCATATGTTGTTTTTCCCTCTTATCGCGCGAACGGAACATTGATTCGATTGAGAAATCTTTGTGATGATGGTTCAGAAAAAATTAATGCAAGTCCAAACAAAACAAAAAGCCAAAGGTGTTAAAACATGCTTTGATTTGGCCAGAGCGCTGGAACAACTTCACAGTCGCTCATGTACCATTTTATTAGATCCAGATTTTTTTTTTTCCAGAGCTTGAAATGTTGTTACTTTCATCGCTACACAAGCTTTCCCTTACAAACGCTATTGGGATTAAGGATGGGTACAAACCGTAGTGCTCTGTGTGTCATTGTAGTGTGTGTGTGTGTGTGTGTGTGTGTGTGTGTGTGGGTGGGTGTGTGGGAGTATGACGGGGAGAGGGAAAGAGAGCAGGTGCAATAACATGGGGGTTGGTGGAGCACACGAGAGGGGCCGGCCAAACACAACAACCGCAGGTCACCTGGGATCACAGGCTAGCCGGTATCCCACGCCTCTCAGTGCCAAATCACCCATGGAAAGGTTATTGGAACCTCCTGTCCAGTCCCGCAACACCGATCCGTACCGCCTATGCTGATAAGGAGGGTGCACTTTAAGCCCCACAGAACTCACCATTTTGTAGTCCGTCCACCCACGGTGGAAGTTCACCGAGCCGTTTCTCCGATGCTGCAGCACGGTCCACCCACCGCCTCTAGTCGTCATGTCGCAGAACACCTGTGGAAATGAAGGCGAAATACAAGACGCTTTTATTTCCTGTGGCTGGATAACAACATGATTGCATTTTTAATACTGAAAAAAAAGGTGTTGCTCGGTCACATTCTTTGCTTTGATGATAATATATTTCCTGATCAAACCAGGAAGCTATTTGTATCTTTAAAGGAGCAATAATTGATTGTTTTAGCCACAAGTAGACACAACATTGAAATATTATCACCTTATAGCAACCACCATTCTATTTGTGCCACAATCATTTTACCCATTCACCAGATACACAGCGTTATTTCGGAGTTGTGTTTCGAGCCACGTTGGCAAAGTGCGAGTCCAATATTCAGCCTCCCTTGATCTCCACAGCTGCTGTGGGAAATATCGGGCTCTGTAGCGGCCAAATGGCCCCGCTGCGTTAACCAGCTTACAGTTGATTGTGTAGTAGGTATAGCAGAGACTTTTCACCAGCAAACAACTTCCCGCTGCTATACGAAAGAAAGTTGATGAAACTGAACCAACACATTTTTTTGGGAAGGGGGTGAAAAACCAAAACAGTGAGCCGGGAGGAGACAAAATCGGAGGACTGCAGAGTTCTCTTCATTACTGAAGATGACACCTTTCGTAATGATATGTCCCAGCTGGGGAGGAAAGTGGGGGTTGAGGAGGAGACGTCTTTGTTTCTGGCTCCATACATTGTTTTCTTTCTTGCTTGGCTTCACATTTTGCCATATGTATAACAATAGATGTGTTTGGGAGACCACAAAGGACTGGGTTGCACTCATTAATCTAGTGACAGAATTGGAAACGTACACTTGTTTAAGGACTTGTTTTACATATGTGAGGTGTTTGACTGGACATATTCCAGCTCCTCTTGTATCGTGATATATGGGTGGTAAGATTAGGTCCTTTTGAATTGAACAAGTGTATTCAGTGTGCATACTTCAAGGCTACAGGGTGGGTCTTTGTTTGAATCTCAAAATGATTACAATGCAATATTGTCACCTCGAATTATAGCTATAGGGGTGGGCAATATTTCAATATGATCATTTACTGTCTTTCAATGGAGGCATTAGCAATCATAGAGAGATATTGTGATACATAACAAGCACATACCAACTCAAATGTCTCGAAGTATTCCGTTCACACAGGAGTAGGCCTATACATACATATGCATTAGCATATGGATTCATATAGACTACTCGTTTATTGAAGTACCTTAAAAACATGCTGTATCCTGATATCATTTTGGAGATATGAAATGACCTGTAGAATATTTTGGCCTATCGTCGGTGACACTTCTGACTCAATAACAACCTCTACAACCTGCAATGTGGTCAATTACTGATGAGACAAAATGGATTCACTTGGCTGGTACAAACCACCCTGACCCGTCTCAAGGGTCAGGCGGTGCGGATGCTGGTATGCGGACGGCATCCCAAAGGGAGGTCCTCTCTCTATGTCGACAACTCAAGTGGCTATTTTCTGCCAGAAATGTAATGAAAGTTTCCAGAACTTTCCCAGAGTAAGAAAGCTAAATCGGGGTCAAAAGACACTCAGGTCCTTTACCTCTGGAAGCGGAGGAGACCGGCAACATGCTGCGCTTATTCTCTGGCACATTAAGCTAATGTTCTGGCCTTAAAGGCATCACACTGAATACAAAAACAGGATCTTGAAATAGATTAAGTTAAGCCTTTTCCTAAAATGTGGTCGTTATTCTGATTCTGACCAGATCCATATTTAATACTCCATGCAATTATTATTAGCCAAGGAGTCAGTTGGGGACAAACCCATTAGAATAAAATGCAAAAATCCAGACAATTTAAGCAGTATTTAGTTTTTTTTCCCCCTTCATATTATGCTGTGGCTCCGGCTTTCAGGGGACACAGTTGTTGAATCACAATGTGTGCTTAGAGAGGAGCCCTAATGTGTTTGATGTTATGAGCCCTTAGCATAATCTAGCTCTCAAAAGCATGCGCAACAGAGTTATGAAATATAAAAAAAAAAAAGAGGCCGATCCAAACTATTCATTTTATTTGGTTTGTAACCGCCATCATTATTCACAGCCCCGGTGATTAAAAGATACATAGATGGACGCGTTCCACAAATATGTGTATGCTTTTTGTCACTTGTTCAGCTGAGGAAGCCGCCGCTCTCTGCTTTTGAAAACAGGGCAATTTGTATCTGCCCCACTTTTTTTTCACGCAGCCACCCAGATTGCCAGCCACATTGGAATTAGATGGCAGAGATTGAAAGCAGCGAGGGTTTGGGGAGCACTAACTTGCATCGGTGGAAATGCACATTGGCCCTAGTTGGCAGGAAGCACATGGCACCAGGGCCCAACACCTGGCTGCCTTTGCCCACAGGAAATGAAGAGGAAGAACAGGGGAAAACACAGGCGGTCGGAGATGGTGCCAAACCAGCAAAGTAGACTGAAAGTAATGAATAACACACACAAAAAACTGTTTCACTGCTGTCTATCTTTTTGTGTGGTAACTCTGAGAATGAAGAAGCCAGCCAGGAATGCTAGCTTGTATCCAAAGAAGGGATAGCCTGCTACTGGGGGGCCACGGTTGAGTTAGCAAGGGCTAGCTACTTCAGGTCAGCGGAGGTTCCTCGTAAGCTTTTCTGACTTTGCATTCACACTCACACTCACCATGAAGCCCGTGGGGCATAACGCTCCTGTTGCTTATTGTTTCAGCCCTCCGTATAACCCAGCATGGCATTTCCATCCACCTCTTTACCCAAAGCCCCCCTTTACACATTACCATTACGTCCGAAAAGCATTATTAAGCCCGTCAGAATGTCGTTATGTAGCGTGTATACGAGCTTGGCGTTACGCAGGCTGGGCAGAAAAGAAATGATCCCAGTGTTAAATACTGACAGAACAAATGGGTAAAATGTCTAAACAAAAAGAAAAAGTCCCGTGTCACAGTCCGTTAGTAGGTGATATTTGCAAGAAAAGGCCATCGACCTTTAGAGCCTCACTACCTTGACAGTGTGCGTAGAGTTAGGGAGGCGTATGCCGTATATCCCACTCTCCGTCGCTCCGGATCGCAGGATCTCCGCACAGTCCCTGAAACTAAGCGGCTCCTCCTTGGGCGCTTTGACGATTTCTGCGAGAAAAAACATGATGCAGGCAATTTATTTACAGATGGCAACCTTGGCCCTGGCTTATAGCCTGCAATATCTGCAGCGCATGCATGCACGCTGTGTGTCTGGGATTTGAAATACAAGCTGTTGGAGGTGATATTTTTCATTTAGTATTTAACTAAATCATAAATCTCATGCTCATTAATTTAAGTGCTGTAGATCTCATCTTTTGCCTAAATTAAATTCTGGTGTTTATTGATGCTTTAGTCTTTTTTTTTTTTTTTTTGCAGGAAGCAGGTAATGAATCATAGGAATGCAAATGTGTTGTACGCTAAATACTAGCAAGTGAGAGCTCTGTCCTCTATTTCATGTTGAGTATTATTTGTTAATCTCTGTTGGAACCCCCACATGATGTTTTCATCACGCGAATGTGTATTTTGCACGTGCAAAAAACCAGCAAAATGCCTCAGCACTCACCGTTGCAGTGGTTGACCATAGCCAGCAGCTGCTGCACGGTGACTGTGAGCAGGGCCTGCTGCCTCTGTAGCAAGGTGCTGTTGAGCGTGGAGCCGACCAGTTCACCCTGCAGCTGACCGACCAGTCGACTCTGCCTCTCCACAAGCTGCTGAAGCTGCTGCTTCTCGCTCTGCAAGCCCTGCAGCTCCTTCCCATACCGGGCCTCCAGCGCTAAGAGCCTCTGTTCCAGAAAACTACCGAAGACCAAAAAAAAAAAAAAGCATTAAATCCCTGTGTGTGTGTGTGTGTGTGTGTGTGTGTGTGTGTGTGGTATTTTCCTAAAAAGAGAAAAGTGAAAACCGGAAGACATAATACTATATCAAGTGTGTAAGATGCCTCTGGAATCGTATGGGTGGCAGAAGTGCATCTGTTCGTCATTTACCTATCTCAGCGGAGGTTGCGCAAACTTGCACATTTACATGATGATGACTAATGGACATCGGCGCGACAGGCTCGTTGGGCTAACATCATATAAACACCTGTACTGCAGCAGCAGATGGGCCTGCGTGCTAAGCCTCTCGATCACAGCCATCAGGCAACAATCTGACTGTGTCTGTGTGTGTGTGTGTGTGTAGGTGTGTGTGTGTGTGTGTGTCTGCGCAAGTGCCACACCCCCCACTTCCAAATGAAGATCATAAATCCCTGCAGCTTTGACTAACGACTGTGCAGCAGTTATTTATTGAAACAATCCAGCCACCCAGACTTGTCAGCCCCGTGCACACGCACAAACTGCTACGCTAAACGTTTGTCCTCGATCTCTCACTTTAGGCAAGCGACTCGGCGGCGTGTGGCCTCAAATGAAAGTCGGATCAATCCAAATCATTTTTAACAACACTTCAATTCCGTTTTTGCCTTGTGTGTGTGTGTGTGTGGGGGGGGGGGGGGGTGGCACTCCATAAAAAGTGGCAAAGCAAGCTCACAATTTGTTCTCCATTATGTGTATTTTACTTTGAGGAGCAGGCAAAGTGCAGCGGTAGACCGGCACAGCGATGTTTATACAGTAAGAGGGTTTGACCAAACAAACATGTTATTTTCGGATCACATTGCATCCTGGGCAATTAAACTGTTATGCTCATGACATTGCGCTATTTATTATTATTGAAATACATATTTGCTATTAGACCGCTCGTAACCCTCTATCCGCAAAGTGCTGCGCTTCCTGCCAACAGTATTTTACATGTAATGCTTGTGAAAACAAACATGTCTTTCAGCTCATTTTAGTTGGCAGTAGTTCAAAAAACTGGCCCCCCCCGTCCCCTCAAGGATCAGCGGCAGTAGCCCCCCAGCAACCACTACGGGCCCCCCTCTCTTTATTCCACAGCTGCTTGGCAGCAAATCTGCGTTGACCTCTTCTGATTTGGTGCGCTGATTTGGTACGGTGTTTACTTGTGAAGAGGTGTACATTTATTTGCATTGAAGGACGAGGGCCAAAAGGGGGGCATGAGCAGGGCCAGATGTGTAACAGGTGTTTGGAGCCGGGGCACCGTGTTCCACCAGTCACACTTTGTACAGATGGATGGAAGGATAAACACTCAGACATACAAAGAGAGAAAACACCGGCTCCCTTTCACACCGCCCAACACCCCGTCCCTAACCTCTGCTGGCCCTAAGTTGACGTTGTGTTTCTAGAGAGAAGAATGGGAAACCCCTCCTAGCACGCACGGCCTATTCACTGGCACACACACATGCTTACACAATGCACATTATCTTAATATAACAGAAAATCCATGTAGAAGCTATTTGACATTGAGGTTAGCACAGCTCTTGACTGATGGGGGGGGGATTTTCTGGAAAGTGTCAAGCAAAAATAACTTTGTGATGTTCAAATCGAGAAAATAAGTGCCTCGTAAATTACCACTTAGGGTCCATAATGGATCTGAAAATGAAGTTCCTTCAGTGCCTGAAGAATGACTTTTGAAGCGTGTGTTTTCACCTGTTTTTATCGCCGAGGCGTGAGATCTCTTGAGTCTGCAGGAGGATATGTTTCTCCAGCCGGTTAGTGAAGAGCGAGTACTCCAGCAGCTGTATCTCCAGGCGACTTGTCTGGTTTAACACCTATAGATTGATGACAACAGAATAAAAACCTCTATCACAGTATGTGCAGTGTTGAAGAATGGTTGAGAGAGATGACAGGCTGATTGACTTGGATTGGGGGGGGGGGGGGGCTGTAAAGCACCCTGGGGGATGAACAATGTCGCGCAGAACATCACGAGGCCCACAATGCTTCAGTCTTTGATCTTACAATGAGAACTTGAGCAAGAATTACCTCACTTTGCACCTGTGACATGTTTTTTGAAGTTGCAAATGAAACAAACTTTGTAACCAAAGCAGCTCCGGTATTTGTACAGGTTGCAGATTCACATCGACTCTGATAAGAGCAAAA
Organism: Leptoclinus maculatus; assembly: GCA_032191485.1. Taxonomy (NCBI): domain Eukaryota; kingdom Metazoa; phylum Chordata; class Actinopteri; order Perciformes; family Stichaeidae; genus Leptoclinus; species Leptoclinus maculatus. Next base: position 25,322,194 of record JAVDOI010000002.1, read on the forward strand.
GAAAGCATGCGGACCCAAAAACAGCCCAATCTGTAATAACAGCTCTGCGGCATGACTGAAGACACATCTGTGTTGTGCTGCTGAGCTTTATGTTTTAATTGGCTTGTTGTCAGACGGCGAGCTCTATTCATTGTGTCAATCAGAGCCCGTGGAACCGAATACCAGCTGTTTTTAAAAAGCGGTTGCCGCCACCTTTGGGCACCTTTTCTCTGTGGGTTACATCTGATGCACATTTAATTTAGCTATCCGCCAAGTGTTTAGCAAGTAACATCATTTGTTTTTACACACACACACACACACAGTTGTTCATTTGGATTGGCTGCAAACAGGTTTGTCCCTGGCATCACTCAAACTCTTCCCGATGGGCTCACCTGGGTCTCAACGTCTGTCAGTTTGCGTGTCTGCTCCGCCGATTGGCTGAGGAGGTTGGTTCCCATTTGCAGCATGGCAGCTGTCTGCGTGTGCACCGCAGTCCTTTTCATTTCTTCCATCCCAGAGCGCACATTCTCCTGGATGAAGTTCTCCAGCTGTACGGGGGGAAACAAGCCGACTCTGAGGGTATTATACTGCACGTCAGATTCCTTCGTTTCATGGTGGCGATAATCATATTTTAGAAGGTAATACATTCGCTGACAGCTTGATGCAGTGTGAAAGTATATCAACCCTACAGTCATCTGTCTTTTTCAGGTACTGTGATGGAGTCATAGATTACAGCACCCCTATGGCAACGACAGTGTCTTGCCACCATCTTTTCTATCTGCAGGTCTACCTCAGGCAAATACTAACCAGCACATCAATACAATTTAGCACTCTACAGGAGTGTCAATGGCATTTCAAAAAGAGCAGTACTGATGTACACCAACAGGCTGACGTTATATTCATGTGCAGGACATCGGGGATAATCGCCTACACTCTAATCAATCACAAGGTCAGATAAAGAAGCATTTGGTGAAACCCATCATGTGTTGCAGAGGGAGTAAAAATCCTTCTTGCCCCAATAAATAGATTTTCTTATTAATGTCGGTTTCAGCAAACGGAATCTGGGAAGACAAATTCGTCCGTCAATGCCGTGAACGATGGGAATTAGTTTGACGTTTAACGGCCAATGGCCTGTGCATTGCAATAACGCAAAGCAGAATATCGACCTGGAGAACATTAATATTAACATTATGACTTTTGTGGGGATAACAGATTAAGACTTTACTCGTTAAACCACACGGCTGGAAAATGAAGTCCCGAAGGAGAAAGCTTTCAGAAGTATCCGGCTAATGAGTGGTTATTCGCAAAAAAAGAGAGTTCAAATGAGACTACGATGGTTTGTTTTTTTCAATACAAATGTGTATTTCAGACAGGAATGGGGTTATGATAATGCATTGGCACAGGAGAGGGCTTTTTCTATATTTTATGTAGTTTTAAAATACTGATCTCAGTGTGCAAATAGAGATGAATCTGCAATTAAATAGTTAAATATGAAACAAATATATACATTTACTGAACTAACAAATTAACAAAAACTTAAGCAAGAATTGAAATTCCACTATGTAATGTCCAGCTATTTGAGTCGGTATCGGCCCGGTGTATCTGATATCTGTATCGGTGTTGTTGCATCTCTCTTACTTCCTCTTGATCTCTCTCACTATCTCCCTCTTTGATTCAAACTGTCCCTGTCTTCCTCCGTCGCGCTCTATAAATACATTTCTCACATTTTGCTACTTAAGGACAACTGAGACAAGCAGAAACAAACCCCTCCGTAACGAAGGTTACGGAGAGATTACAAAGCGGATTACAGCCAACTCCAAAGGAAGAGCCAGAGATCCCTGCACCCATAATCAGCCTATTTATATTGAAGCTGCTATCAGTCGCCTGTCCAACGTGTTCATATTACAGCCTTCTGTGACAGAACTCAATCCAGAGCTCTTGATACTCTACATCTCCCACAGCCAAATGCATTAATTTGCAGCTCTGTCATGTGCCGCTCTCGGGCCGCCAGATAAATCACATTTGGAACGGAGCATAATACTGTCTTATTGTGTTTAAGAGGTAGGGATCAGTGCTGAGAAAAATCATGGCAGTTGTGTTCACTTGATACCATAATTGTCGTTCCAATAGACACATTAGTTCTCAGTTAGTATTACAGAGTAGAGGGGAAACATGTAGTATGCATGGTGTTTGAGGAAATGATGATGATAAGTAGGCTATGATTGTGAGGAACAGGAAGGATTATGTTTCCATGAAAATGGCGACTTCATTGATATATAAATCCCCTTTTCCCTTTTTGCCTTTGGATGTCTGCCTCAACCCCAATACAATATACAGCAAATTAATTTTGGTTTTTGGTGCCCACAGCATTTTATAATGACATTTACAAAAAAAAGATAAAGAATCAAGCTCCCTGATCCTATGGGCACATCCACAAATCTCACTTTAATTGAAAGTTGCTGTTGAACAAATGTGTCCTTTTGAAAATGGTTGACAGGGTGTTCTGTAGATTATCCAAAGTAACCAGGATATTGCTCTTGGAAACAGATGTTCCTGATTATTATTTTTTTTTGTTTCATCAAAGGACGGTGATGTTGGTCTAGCCACAGCGTTAAGTCTGAACTAAAAAGTGGATGGTTTCTGCTGCCATGAAATTCTGTGCAGGCATTGAAGATCTCCACAGGAACTCTAATGACGTCTTTGATCCCTGACATTTTATCTTGTGGCACCAGCAGGTCAACATTTTCACTTTGTCCAAGTAAAACAGCTCAACGGCTAGAGATGGATTGGGACCATACTTTCTCCGGATGCCATGGTTCCCAGATGATGCGTCACAATGACTTTGGTTGTACCCAGGGAACTTTTCCTCTAGCGCCATCATTTAGATTCGCTGATGTTATCATGCTAGCCCAAGAAACTAAGATGGTCAACATGGTAAAAGTTATAACATATATGTTATACACTGTATGTAGACTGTGTTCTGTAGTACATTCAGGCTTTAACATGGCTGTAAACTTGTTGTTTAAATGTCATTTTTCAATCAGGGCTCCAGACTGAGTCGCATATTGGATCATTTTTTGTGTGAAGTTAAACATCTCAGGTGGTCGCATTAATGCGAGTGCATGATGATCGTCATGTGATGACAGTGGCTGTTGTCTCCGCCCAGGAGGAACGGAAAACAAGCTTTAAGAATAACCATACCATCTTCTTGCTGATGGTCTTGTTTACTTTACAGATAGAGGCATCAATATTACATTGAGATTATAACAAAACTAGCTAAAAATAAGTGAAAAATCTAAAATAATCCAAGAGTAACAGCCTACTCTCCGTACAAAAGGGCATCCTGCCCTCCCCGTTTGTTTCTTTCCCAAGTCGTATCGCGTGCATGCGCCTGTTATGTGCAGGTTGAGACTAATAAAACACCATACGCATGTATGTACGTAGCACTCTATAGCTGTATATTTTATAAAGCAAAGGGAGGAGGGTGGGGACGGAGAGAACATGACGTGACCGGCTGAGTAAGTTGTCAACTCAAAAGGCCATAGATTGAGAATGTTCAAAAAAGGGGTGACTGTTTTAAGGAATTAATTAAAATAAATGTTGAGATAAATGAATAATGTTAGTTATGTGGGTAACATACTTACTTTATGAAACATTACTGGGCCAGGAAATCAGGTCACCTGAGAGTAGCCCAGCCACCTTGATCTCTAAGCAATACTTCTGAATTAGCATAAATCCACACAGGCTCTTAGAAGCACGAACAAAAGCACGCTTACATCCTTTTTGTCAGTCCCTCAGGGCAGCACAATGTTAAAGGGACTAGTGGGGGGGGGCTGTGTTGGGGGTTAGAACAAAAGAAAACAAACACTAGTTTCTTCTTGGAAACACCAAAGAAGGAATCTGGAACGTTGATACAGTCCTGTTGCTCGTCCACTTGGAGATTCCTCAGCGGAACATGCTGGATTAGTGTGTGTGTGTGTGTGTGTGTGTGTGTGTGTGTGTGTGTGTGTGTGTGTGTGTGTGTGTGCTCCTAGAGTCTGTGCGTGCTGGTGTGTTTTCCTTCAAGGGGTTTTGGTTTGAAGGCTCACAGTAAGGGTCATATTATCCCAGGGGAGCCTTCAGTGAGATCGCACAAAGTTTCACAGACCAACCGACACACGGTCGCCACGTTTCAAGCTCTTCCGCGTAACAAATGTCTCCCCCAAACGTATGCAGATGAGGCTTAATGAGCTCCACAAGGTGCTGAAAAGCCTTTGCCATCTGGAGGTCAGAGGTCAGTATATCCTCGTGCATTTCTAAAAGAGGCTCTCTCGGGTCTCGCCGTGTTTATGAGGAAATCCCACCTACAGTGCGATCGTCTTATGCATCACTGTGGCCGGGTGGAGGTGACTTGTTGAAAGGCTGGATCTTTGTGTTCACTCCAGATGTTTGTGTGGAGGAAGTTTGGCAACAGATCAAGATATGCGTCAGCAGAGCTTTTTCTATGGATGGAGGGATTAAAAAACTGCATCTCCTCCACGGCCTCTCGTATCGCAGCTCTGGTGGAGAGTGAGTGAGAGACGGGAGGCAATATGCTGCAAAGAATACGACCAGGATGAGTGCGATATGTGATGTTTTGCAGACTGTATGCATGATTAATATACTGTACACATGGGGGGGGGGAAAGTATGTGCACTCTGGCTCTATCTCTTCCCCCATACTGTCTCTCAAGCACACATGCACGTACTCGTTTGGCCTCTTGGGATGCTTCCCATGGAAGCTAGGTGTCCTGTTCATAGACATCAGACAGAGTGTGCACGTGGGATTCATGTGTGTGTGTGTGTGTGTGTGTGTGTGTCGAGAGAGAGCGTGAGCAAGACAGATGGAAGAGTTTGAGATCTGGTGGTCGGCAAGTCAAGGTGTGATATGGGACGCATTCATCATCCCGGAGCGGTCCAGATAGACGTGAAGGAGACGGAAGGAGAGGAATGGGGTGTCAAGCGAAAAAAGGAGACAGGAAAGGAAAGGAACCTTATGGCGAGAGTGGGGAGGGACAGCAGCACGGGGGGGGGGGGGGGGCATTCTTAATACTTCATTTCCAAATCCTGAAACACAATCAAACACGTTTGCTCTCAGCCCGCCAATCTAAACACTCGACACAAACCCTTCTAATCGGCCTGAGGATTAGTGTATACCGTAAATATTCTGAGTGATGCAGACAAGAATGGAGAGACGGGTGGAGAGGAGGGATGGCGTGTCAGTCAGTCTGTCATAGACAATGGCCCAACACTGTTTCTGTACCCCGGGATGACCTTAGCAATGAAAACACTATTGTGAGGCCACTTTTAATCGCATCATTTCATTTTAAGTCGGTCATAATCCGAGCCAAATGGAACCGCAAAAGGCCAACGGCCATGCTGAAATGTGTCTACAGCAGATAAACTGAGGAACCTATTTATATAATATACATTTATATGTCAGCTGAGTTTGGTAGACAAAGTTTTTCAGCTAACTTGTGCTTCCAAAGTGTCTGTCTTCTCTCGTATGCAACGGGGGAGTCCTGGCTTCCCAGCGGTGTTGAACACAGACACACACACACACACACTCATGCACCAGGCGTTGACATGGTGCCAGGTATGCATACAGCGAGCATCCAGGAAATTTCCAGCTGAGCATTGAACTTATCAATAAATGAAAGGTCGTCAACAGATGTTATCAAGCGGCGCATTCCGTGGACAATTTTTTTTTTTTCAGCATTTGGTTTGAAGGTCTGCAGGCTAAAATGTGTGTCATGTGAAAAGAACAAGAAGAAGAGAGCGTGTACTTCAGAGGTGAAGTAAGAATGGTCAGATGACGGAGTAAGACCTTACCTTCTGCAGCCACTGGGTGTTGTTCTCCATGGCACTCTCCAGATTTACCAGCTTCCTCTCCTGCCAGGAGGGCCTCTCTGTTTGGGCCTTCAATTGGCTGGCGTCGGGCTCAGCGTCGGGCGGCGAGTCCCTCTGGAGGGTGTTGGTCACCTGGAAGTCCTTCAAAGGATGGCAGTGCTCCACCTCGGGCAGGATGAAGGTGTAGCTGCAGTGGCCGTGCTGCACTCGGTGCTGTTGGCGCTCTGAGCCGGTCGCGGTGGCCAGCAGGTGAGCCAGGTAGGCAAGGGTCAGGGCCAGCAGGGGGCCCATGTCAGGGGAGAGGGGGGAAGGGGAGGGAGGAGAGGGGAAGACGGAGGTCGCTCCCTCTGGCAGAGCAGAGAAGCGAGTCAGGTGAGGTGCACCCCTTTTGGTGCTCTGTATCTCCTGTGTCTTTTTTCTGTCTTTATGTTTAAAAAAAGTCCCTCAAGACTCTGTCTCTGTCCTCCTCCTGTCTTCTTAGTCCAACTCGTGCTGCTCCTGTTTCTGTCCCAGTTAGGGCGGACATAAAACACACACACACACAGGAAAGGGGGGATTGCCTTCTATTGTAACTCCAACAATCCAGTCCAGGAAACCAACAGCAGACGTCTCACTCACCATGTATCTGTCTCCTGAAAAGTTGCCTTCCTCACTGCCTTCTCTCAAGCAGCTCCAGTCCAAAAGCGTTGGTCTGGAGGAAAAAGGGGAGAGGGAGGGGTTGTAGTGGAGAGTGGCCCGCTTCAGGATGTTGGCTGAAGTGGTAAGCTCTTAGTAAAGAGAGAGAGAGTGGCGTACCTCTTCAAACACACACACACACACACATGCACACGCAACTCCTTAGCACATAATTACTCAACCACCCTTCCCTCTTTCACTTTCTCCCTCCCTCTTACGGTACTCCTGTTTTTGCGGAGGTTAGAAGAGGAAGCTCCAAACATGCACACTGCTCACCACAACCTTTCTCTGACAACGTTTTGCACCCTCCCTTCCACCGGCTCTTTCTTTTTTTCTCTGTCAATATCTCGTTTTCTCTCTCCTCTGGAATGTAAGTTTGCTTTATTGGCATGACTATAGTTACCGATAGTATGGTGGGAAAAAGCTGGTGAATTGCCTCGAGATGAAACAATTTCACGTGTCACCGTTTAGAATGAAGCTCCATTCTAAGACGAATGTTTTTTCTCTCACTGCTACGCTGTAAACCGTATACAGCACTGTATACTCTACACTAAACATTATCAACTTGAATGCACTATAAAACTGCATTACCAGGCTACATAGTATGCATACAATAAAAACTAAAAAAGTTGTTGGAAAGAAAGTTAGTGATGCAAGTTATAAAATGTAGTCTAGCAAGTAGTTTAACGACGCAATTTAATGGTAACGTTGAGAACCGTGACAGGAAAGAGATGAAAAACAAAAACGGGACAGATTTTCAAGGTGGTGTTGTTCTGCTGGTTTCCCCTCAGGCTTTGACATATTTTTTTCTGCTTTCATGGCAATGTCAGTTTTTCCCAAAGTAGATATTGAATTTAGTTGCAGTCTGAGAGTGTATCCAATTGTTGGTATTGGAGTTTTATTTTGGTAAAGAACGTGTTGGCTGCAGTGTAGCACGCTGTGTTGCTCTGTCTCTGTCTCTCTTGTTGTTGATTCTGGTTTGTCTGTGTCCAGCTCTCCGTTTGTCTGTGTCCAGCTCTCCGTTTGTCTGTGTCCAGCTCTCCGTTTGTCTGTGTCCAGCTCTCCGATTGTCTGTGTCCAGCTCTCCGTTTGTATTTAATGATTGTATTTAGTTAAAGTGAAATCCCCTTCTTTTTGTGGAAAGAACTGTAGTGATACTGCAGCTTTTGTGTTCTGTATATCTTGTGTTTTTTAAGAGGAGAACATGTTTTTGGAACATGTTCGTTGTCTAAGCTGCCTCTAAGACTCTGGGTGCAATTTTTTACTGATATCTAAGCATGTCACCCCCCCCCCCCCCACCACCACCCCAAGTTTGTATTTCAGTCAAAGGCATTGACTGAGGCAATTTAATTATTTATTCTCTTTGCAAACAACTCAGTGCTCACACACACACACACAGATGCGCCAATTACATTTCCAGTACCAGCATCGTCCATCAGCGCCAAAATTCACACCCCTTGAAGAATTAACAAGAACTTGTGACCAAATAATGAAACAAGTCAAAACCACCACTTAATCTGTCACTTGGTATGGTCTGTTCAGTGCTTAATAGCATTGTATAGCACGCTTAGCTTGGGTTTCTGTTGTTGATATACTTTATCTTCTCTTTTCTTTCTTCATATAGGTGCTGGTGATCCAGCTTGAGACCAGCTTGATGATCTCTAGAATGGTAGGAGGTGGGTTCATTGCCTTCTAAGTGTTTATAGAACTATATTGCCCTTTTGTTAGGATACTTATCAAAAGTAGACATTGGCCTAGTACAGTTTAGCTCCACTGTTTTTTTTTCCCGGTTTAATCTGTTCTCTTGTCAGCCAAACATGCCTCTCCGTCACTTTCCATTTCCTCCGTCTACACCTCTATGGTTTCATTCATATGGCTATTTCCTGATGCATCATAAATGCCCTCCCGGCCTTCTCTCCCGCTGTGCCATGAAGGATTCAATCCACACTGCAACACAGATTGTCCACTTAAGTATAATCTTACCAAACTCCCTTTCACTACATCCTGCTTCTTTTCAATGTCCTCCTGTTACATTGATCAAGTACCACTGAATTGCACAAGCAAAATTTAAAACAATCCCCCAAAGGATAGCAAGAGAGGAAGTTGCCCTGTCACACATCCGACATGAAGGCCGTTTGTTTGCTTCCTGTGATCAATACTTCCAAAGAGGACTAAACGCTGCAAAGAGAAACCGTTTTTCTTTTGTTCAGTTTTGACAATTTCTTTTCGTACGTTTTCCCCATGTTACCATTACATTAGGAGACAAGTGTACAGTATGAAAGTCTTCATCTTGCATCTACCTTTCATGCACTGTAGAGTCTTAGCCCTTCTCTCTGATGAGCATTCCTCACTTGCTACTGCTGTGTGGACCGCTTAATGACCCGGCAGCTTTAGAGCCCAGTGTGTGGCCCCATCACTCACTATACCAGTGGCTTGGATCTATAGCGATATGCATCAGTTCATAGCCATGCATGCACTGTATATACAGCAAACACAGCACGGTTGATCGATTGTCATTAGGAGATGAATTTCATTGCATAGATTATGGCGCTGATTTCACAAGCAGAGCTGTCGGTGTTTGAAGAAAAACAAAGAATGTTTCATGTCAGCCTTTGTTTAATTCTGCGCAGTGTGTCTCTGTAGACATTGGTCAGACATCACATTTACTTGGATGTTGATTCAATTATCTGACTTCCAACTACTGTTCACAGCACGTAGAATTCCCTTTAGTATCTATCCCGGCCATGGATAATAATCAGATGTCACTGCATGTCCAGTGCAGGTCAACTGTTGCGAAAATCTGGAAACTTCGATATGAGCAACGCAACATAATAAAAAAAAAGTTTTCCCACCGAGATGATTTATGCATGAACACAGACATGCTGCTGTTTTAATGCGTAAAACACATTTGCGTGTGAGACTTGTCTGAGGTGAAATGAAAGATAACATTGGGTAACAGGACACAACAGAGTAATGATCTCGTGTAAACTCACTGACACAGTAATACCCACAGGGAGAACTCTGAATGTTGTTCCCCTTGTGGCCCCTTTCTGCAAGAGTAAAAAAAAAAAACAGCACATTCACATTTTATTGCACGTAGTTTTTCATATAAAGACGGACCAAAAGGGGACGACGGGATTAGATCTTCTTGGCAGAGGTCGGGGCCGAGCAGAAATAAACCAAATGGCAATCTAAGCGAGTCACGTTGGAGAGCGAAGTATCGATATGATTATTCATGGAGAATGACTTCCACAATCAAACTGCCTCAGGTCTGTTTGTGTGGCAGGAAATGCACTTTATCAACAGACTGTTTCCAGTGTTAAATCACAACATGAGGTTGAATATTTAATACTAAACACAGTTTGCTTTCAGTTATGCAGCTGGATATGAGCGAAAATGAAAAGTACTCATTGCTGAGTGCAGAGGGCTGTTTGACTGCTGTCCAATATTTTTTCATAAAACAAATATCTGCTCATAAACCAGGCCTACGTCCCACCCATTCCAAAACATTCTACCATCACGCATCATATATTGTATAATCGTGCATGTGGAACAAACAGTTATATTTGTATATATGTGTGTATATATATATATATTAGTGCTGGGCAATGATTACAATTTTTAATCGCGATTAATCGCATGATTTCTTTTTGCGATTAATCGCATTTTAATACACAAAATGTAATAATGAATTAAAAAGTAGTGTATTGCGCACTTTTATTTTAAAAGTACTGCTATATGAACAAAAGTGCAATAACATTTGGTTTGCAAACACTTTAAACAAATCCCTTTACACAGTAGCAGTTAAAATACAGTTATGATTCTGATAATAGATATTCAGCCGGTGTTTATCATCATGTGTGTAAGAGATGCAATTTGAAATATACACCTTGAAAACTGCAAACCTATCTACGTTATGTTTTTTTCTTTTTTTTATGTTTGTTAAATTCTCAGTAGCAATAACTAAATGATATGCTTATTATACATATTCCAAACAAAAACACTTTAAAAACTGAAAAAAATATTTAAATAAATAATGAATTTTTTTGCTTTTTTTGGTATTTTGGTCAGACATATATGAAACGCTGATTACCGTAATATGTGTGGTATTTGTTATAAATGTACGTTGGTACATAGAGGGTGATGTACATGGAGGGACTTAGGACCCAGAGGAATGTAGGTGAAGGAAACAGGAAGAGACGGAAGAGACGCCACACAAACACAGCTGTTCACCGCTCGCTGCCTGGTTCTTGTGCTAAAAATGGCCGCTTAATAATAAAGAAAAAACTGCGTTAACGCGCGATAAAATAATTGTCGGCGTTAATTAATGAATGCGTTAACACGATAATAACGCGTTAACTTGCCCAGCACTAATATATATGTAAGTTTATATATATGTATATATATATATATATATATATATATATATATATATATATATATATATATATATGTAAGTTTGTGTGTGTGTATATATATACAGTATGTAAGTTTATATATGTGTATATACATATGTATGTTTATATATGTGTGTGTGTATATATATGTAAGTTTATATATGTATATATATGTATGTTTATATATGTGTGTATATATATATATATATGTAAGTTTATATATGTGTATATATGTATATATATGTATGTTTATATGTGTGTATATATATACACATATACACACATATATGCATTCTGTTGTGCCAAAGTAGACATAGCCTGACGGAGCCAGTAGCCTTGCTGTAGTTGTGTTTGTTACTACATTATTAGGGTTGTCAAGTCTTGATGGTGAAGGAACTGAATAAAAACAGAAAACACTATCGAACAAATGTGACTGTTACATACTTAATGATCACCAGAGTATAACATATAAATTGCCAGACAGACGGAAATATCCTTCATTTGATGAATGTTACAATAAAAACAAAAACAGAAAACTGTTTTACATCTTCACGTCAGTCATCTGCACTTTTCTTCAGTTTGTCGCAGAAATGTGAAGGTAACATCTCATAACATACCTCACTTAGCAAACCTCACTTAACATAAGGTTAAGTGCTTTGTTTATTGAATTGTGCATTTCAAAGATAAAAACCCCTTTCTGCCATATAAAACAAAGTAAGATGTAAAAAGAAATTGCCTGGGACCCATAATTCATAGTGTGCCACAGTTGAGCGCTCTCCCTGAGGAACACTTGTTGTTTATTTTAGTGTCTCCTGTCAGGCCGAGGTATTTCCCACTGCTCCCTGAAGGCCCTGAATCAATCCGTTTGCTTGATTCTGAGGTAACATTCAGCCCCCCCACCCCCACCCCCTCCTCCTTTTGGTCCGGGTATAGCGACTGGGTTTCTTCCTTGTCTGCACCGCTTGTCACCCAACCCTGTCCCCTGAGAAAAGAGCTATGCAAGTGACAGAAACAACAGTGTGGAAAAAAACACGAGACCTATGGTTTTCTTTCAAATAGGATCAAGAAAAGCGGGGAAAAACACAAGTTTGATGCAATATTTCATTTTGTCTTTTGATGCCAAACTTGCTGAAAGTATTCACAGTGCTCTGTAGCCTCCTCGCATTGGGACCCATCACTCCGCGCCGCAATCTAAACCTTCCTCCTGGGCAGGGTGGGAACACCAGAGAGAGAGAGCAGAACTGCCCCACATTCCCCTTAAAAGTTCCTCCTTTCAAGGCCTGTCTGAAATACTTAACATCCTCATCCACTCTCATCTGCTCAGCCTGTCACTAACAAATGACCATCTGTTTAAGATCTGGGTTTTTTTTCTTCTTTTCAGACTGGTAAATGTGAGAAATGCCCAGTGCATACTGGCCTGTTCCTCTGTCCAGTGGGTTAATAATAATTATGACTGGTTCTGGGAGAACAAGGCATCCAGGCAACAGAGAGCCCCAGGGGAGCTGTTCTGAAGAGAAAACAAAGTTTATCTCTGCTAATTTGAGCTGGGAATAACATCAACTTGAATGAACCGCATCTGACAAAACCAAAGAGTGAGACAAGTCCCGCTTATAGTCCGTGTTCGTTAAAGACGCGCAGTGAAGCTGAATCAAACTCCTTGTGGGTCAAATCACTCGGGCAAAGACGCTTGAAGATGACATAATCACAAACGTAACAGGTCCAGAATAAACAAAGCTCCGCAGAGAGAGCTGGAGACTAGACTCCATGGCATTTGAGAGGATTTGAACTCAAATGCCATGGAGACCGATTCACCCGTGGACCCTTTTGATTGTGTACACAATGATACGCATTCATTTCCATGGAGACTAAACAAATAGAACGGTTGGTGTTCCTGGTTCTCGATAGAGGATAGTTCTACCCTCCCCTGACCCGCATATGAAAGCTACCAGGCTGAGGAAATTCCTACACTGGCAAGAAAAAAAAAAAAAACATAAAACCCAAGCTTAGTTAAATAAAAAAAAAAGAATGTATGTAGAAAATAATGGCGTTGAAAAATGAGTACTTTAAGAAATAACGGTATCTCAGTCATGCTCTGACATTCAGTGGAATGTTAAAAGTAGACAGGTAGAGAGTTGTGAGAATGTAGCAATCGGTGTATGTTCAGGCCTGCCAACCGCTCCACATAGACAGTTTAACAGCCCTCATAAAAAACGGAAACATTAAGCAAAGCAGGTCCAGATCCTCGTCTGTCTCCCGTCGACCTTTCTCATCCGTTCCCCATTTGATCCACTTTCTCTTCAATGAAAAAAAAAACCCCGTCCTGACATCACTCTCTCCTGCGGCTCTCCCTCTCTTTAACACTTTTAAACTGCAATTCCCGTCCGTCTCTGACACATACAGTCTGCTGTGTGTGAGAGCGGCCTGTTTCACAGCCCAGAGAGCGTTATTCATAGCAAGCTGTCTCTTGTAAAACACCACGAGAGCGGCTTCGTAAGCCACCATTGGGCATGTTTTTTGCTTCCTGCCCAGTGGCGACTTGTGTAGAATTTTAACAGAATCGGTTGTGATGCTTGGTAAGTGTGTGATGATGGCAACGGAGGAGCTATGAATGGTTTTGTCACCGCAGAGGCTAAACTGTAAGCCGTCAGGAAAATCGTCTGCTTTGCGCAATCCCAGTTCATGTCACCTTTGCTCCTTCAACATGTCTGTTTCCAACCCCCCACACCCCCCCGCGGTTAGAAGGTTTTTAGTCCCTTCACACGTGATTGAACTATAAAGGCTTTAATGTGCTTCGTATGTGGTTTTTCAAACTGCAGTGTGTGTGTGTGTGTGTGTGTGTGGTGTGTGTGTGTGATTAGGAGGCACCGCTCTTGTTGTGCACTGAGATTAGGTAATGCAATTTTATGGATGAAACACATATTGGAAGCAGCTGCTTTTCCCCCAGCTGCTTTTTTTGCATCGCCTTTGTTGTGTGCTGGGGATCAGGAAGTCCGCCCCGGTGACCAACCGCTGCTACCTTCCAAGCTAATGAAAAACATTAGACGTACAGGTATCCAGGCTTTAATCTGTTTGCTTTTTTACTGACCGTCCTGGCCGCAGTGTCATGATACTGTTGTCGTGCCGTGTGGCCACATGTGTCACTGTTTTGGAAAATGATGGGGCTATTAACGTCCGTGTGCGTATGAGAGAGAGAACCAGAGAAACATGTTCACAGCCTAATACACACTGAATATGGCTTTGCATGTCTCATGTTGGGTTTCATTTGAAACACGTGCAACGTGACCTCCGACCCCTCACACACTTAGTAGTCCACTTCCTTTTCCTGACATAAGCACCTGGGTGCAGTTTTCTACTTTGCAACATTTCACCCCGGGGGCATCTATATGTGTGTGTGTGTGTGTGTAGGTGTGTTGGTGTGTGTGTGTGTGTGTGTGTGTGTGTACACGTGTACTGGGTGGCAAACAACATTCTGTACCAGATAGAAATGTTGTAATACCTTATTAATACGCCCCTTTTCAATGCTAATTTATTATTAATTAATTATGTAGTTCAACCACCCTAACGAATCCCACTAGAGTTTACTGCTACTCTGTTTGGCACGTTAGCCTAACTTTTAGCCTAACTTGACATTTTAACTTTAGTTTTTGTTTCTTTTTCCTTCATCATAATTGGATTGAGCTCTTGCAGTATTTTATGATGTGGAACAACAAAATTAATTGTGAAGATGTTTGAAGTTTTCTTGGTCACAGACACAGCTGGAGTGCACATTTCATCTTTATCTGAGACTATTGGGGGCTATTTCCCGAGCTCTGACACATAAGTGAGACACATGCAGCCTGTGAGACAGATACAAAAAACTAAAAATATATCACACTTATACAGTATATGTATCTTAATGTAATGAGACATCCTGCCTCGCCTATGTGGCAGTGCTACATCTTACAGCCTGTGCTTTACGGGGAAACTAACAGAGAATGATGATCCTTGATATGTAATTTTTTTAATGGCACGCTGAACCAAAACTGCACGAAGTGCATTCGCTCCCATCGAAATACACGTGTACTCCATTCATGGATGTGTGCACAACCACTGGTAATCTGACGCAAGCAAACATCCAGGATCATTTTTGAGTGGATCCTACTGAAGTCTTCGGAACATTATGTCCCTGTGAATTATGGTTTTAATGCTTCATCCGTTCCCATCGGGCTATCCATCACACCGGTGCTCGCTTAGTCATGAAGCAGTTTCATCAAGGGGTGGGGGGATAGGGAGACACGCACATTAACGAGAGAGCTGTGGCAAAACAAGTTCAGAGAAAGAGTGGAAAGAAAAGGTGAAGAAAAACCTGCACACCGATAAGTAAACGAAGGAATTAAACAGAGGGCGAGAGCTCGGAAGAGAGTTGTCGGGATGACTTGGAGAAGATAGAATGTGTGCATAAAATGGGAGAGCAACAGCAGCGGCGGAGAGACGTGGCAGAGAGAGGAGTCATTTACACAGATTGATGGTGATGAGGGAGGGCTTGAGATCTCTCCAATGCTGATAACCACTCGCTGCTGCTCTGACTGAGAGAGAGAAGAAAAAAAAAGAAAAGGCTGTGTGTGTGGTTCTGTGCAAATATTTGTTTCTTTGTTTCTTTCTCATTTACTCATTGCATGGTCCCTTGCCACAGAAGTAGCTGTGGAAAAAGCGCCCTTGACATCAGGTGGGATATCCAAACAATATTAAAACACAACAGTGGCCTGTTTAGACTTGCATGAACTGAAACGCCAATTTCAAACACTGCCTCCGAATTCAATTCTAGGTCCCATGTTGTCGAGGAGTCGGTTTGCATTTGCTGGAAGGTAAAGACGAGAGAGAACTGCAGTGTGTGGTCACATAATGTCCTACGAGTACAAGCGTTTACCCGCATGAAAAACACAATTGCACACGCGCAAATGTGCATTATATACAAGTTATGATCGCATGTATCATGCAGCTCAGCGTGAAGTTTAGATACAATATATTTTTACAGGAACATGTTATGTACCACAGTCCGCCGCTATTCAGTGTCCTGTACACCAGAGACCACCTGGGTCTTTTTCATGGAGGAAGTATCAACTCCGATGGAGGCGTTAAAGTAAAAATGTTGTCAGCGATATGGATCACCGGCCACAGAGGGCTTCAATCAACCATGCAGTGTGAGAAGTAGAGGTATGGCAACTCTCACCAAAATGTCAGTGATAAATACACACCGCGAGAGCTCTGAAGGTTGCTTGTTATTGGGAAGAGAGGGAGGAATGACAAGGAATGAAAGAGTGGAAGATAAAGAGATTGATGAAGCTGTACAGGGGACAGAAAAGGGGGAACGGTCAGAGATAACGCAAATGAAGACAAGTAAAAATGGGGGAGAGTTCACAGGGTCCAAAGAAGGATGAATTTGGTTGGGGTATGAGAGGACACGAAGCCATAGTAGTGTGGTGTTTCTTATCGTACAAGATCAGCCTGAGGGACGGGGTGAGGAGAATCCATAGTGGAGTCTCTGGACGGAGAGAGGAGGAGGAGGAGGAGATGACGGGAATGTTAACAGCTGGTTTGTTTCATAGAAACCTGGAGAACGGAGGAGATGCAGGGTTAGGCTTACTGTTCTCAAAATAAAAGCTCTTATTGTTTTTATTACTGTAGAATATGGTGTGGTCATGTGGAGTAAGTAGTTAGGTCTTGCCTGAAATAACCTATTGCTGTAGCTTTCATCACGCAAGAATAAGTCAGCATCAGAACTTGAATTTGCTTGGAGTAAAGCCGGTCGTGAAGCATCTGGTGTTACTCAGTAACCTGGATGTGCTTTGTGTGCTTGTGTGCGTGTGTGTTATTTTGGGATTGTTGGTTATTATCCAGTTGTAATGTTTTATGCTTGTAAATTATTTGAATGCGTTCTACTTAGGAATTAAATGTCAGACAATGTCGGCATGGAATTTGTGAATCAGTGAAAGTCTGAAGTTGAATTTATGTGCGTCTGTAAGAGTGTGCAGATAGGTGCTTTTAAGTTTGATACGCAATCTTTTATTATTGAGAGTGATAGTTTCTAACTGTGCCCTATTTGTCAGAAGTGCTTTAAATCATACGTTACAAAGTAATTATTTCTCATTTATAAGTTGGACCGAACACACCAGAGTAGTTGTAGCGAGTCCAGATGACTAAACCAGAACCTTCTGTCCCGCCATTGGCAGGCTTGTCTGGCATGTCTACACACATGTAGACGTCAGTTTATTTTAACTTCTCCTATTGGTTTCAGATCACAAAAACAGAGCCCACTTTAAACTTCACATGAAAAAGCTTACATTTTCAGTGTCACGTGATCCATGCAGAGCAATACACGCTCTCTCTCAATGGTAATATCTCTGTGTGGAGGATCATGCGAGTGAGTGAGCGTGCACCTCTGTGTCTGTCCACGGCTAATCTCGCGTTCTGCTGCAGCAAAACTGTTCTCAGCGGACAGATCACAGGGAATTTCATATTCCACCAACTCCAAAGGAAAATTATCCGTCTTTTAAGTAGTTTAATGTTCCACTATGTTTACCAACTAGCTGCTAACTTTGACCGTCAGCTGTTTGGTGCTGGACTGGAAGTGTACAGTGAAAGTGTCTGTAAACGAGGTATACGAGGACAGTCGGACTGAAGCAAAACATCTGTTAAATCAAAACAATGAGCTGAAATATGTTAAAACGCTTCACGGAGCTGAGAGGAAATTCCATGTGGGTTTGTCGCTACAACTAATTTGTCACATTACAGATGGTCATTTGATTCACAGTCGATACTAAAATATTGAAGTGCAGCTTTAATGTTTGTCCGAAATATTTATTGTGTCAGGTGTGTATTTCCCTGACAACTGTTCTGAGTGCACTCTAACTCGCCTCATGGTATACGCGGTAATATCTGTACACGGCAGCTCGACGTTTCTGTTGTGTAGAATTGTTCACGGGTACGTTTGAGCGTTTACCTGGACCGTCTCGGATAATTTGTTCTTAAGAACGTAAATAAAAAAAAAGAGAGGATTAAATGCTAGAATGTGAATAAGAGCTTGTTAAAAATAAATCATGCTCTGCTTTATTCTTTGCTTAATCCAATTCAGAGCTGATGTTGGAATGTCACAGCAGGCATTACATTTAATTACAGTTCTCTTTAACAGTTCCAATGTGTCATTGTTAACAATCCATTTGTGCGTGCCATCCAGATGCAATACAGTAATTACCATACATCGTTGCTATTTAACAACTTTGAATTGTATAACTAATTTAGAAATTGAGTCTCACGTTTATCATCTATTTGACTGGTAAATGATCTTCAAGGCATGTTATGTGAGACAGAAATGAAGCACGGATTAAAATAGAGAGCTTAGTTTCAGCTGAGTTTCCATTTAAAATCAAATGCATTTCTTATTTCCCCAGATCTACAGCAGATAGAGCTGTTTTATTTCTTGTCCTCCTCTTTCTCGAACAGAATGTGCAAATATGCTTTTTTTTAATCCCGTTATCGCTCAGACTGTGACTATCTGTCTGCTGTTTGGTGCCGGGCAGGTAGCGTAAAGTGGGTTTATCAAAGCTTTTTTTCCTGAAAACAGCTGGAAACGAGGTGGATGAGGGCGGTGAGACTGAATCATAAGTGAAAAAAATTTTGATTTGTCAGTACATAGACACCTTTCACATTAAGTCATTTGGGCCATTGTTTACATAAAACAATTAGTGCAGCTTTAAGTAATATTTAAAAAAAAAAAGTCTGGCATGTAAAAGTTTAGATGCAAAAGCATTTCGAAATCATTTTAAAGCTAAGATGTTTTGCCTTCACTTTACATCATTTTTTTTTCCTCCTCTTCTAATTCTAATGTGTCTGGGAGCTTTTGTGTATGAGAAATGGACAGAGAACTGTCTTAACAATTGTAATGTGCACTTGTGAAAACATGTCAGGTTACTGTACGAAGACCTCCTTAACGCCTAAATGCAGGAAATGGGGTTGATTGCAGAGAAACCTGCATGAAATTGTCCTGCCTCCTGTTATGTCACGGGACCGCTTCACCACAATAACATCACATTCATCATCATACAAACGCTAAGTAATTAATTACTGTATTCAAGTAGCTTTGAAGAATGTCACTGACAATAAAGATAACACATAAAAAAGTCATCCTAACTTTAAAGTAAGACAGACCGTCTTTGTTCCAGCATGGAATTTACCCCCTTTCTGTCCCACAGACACACACTGGAAACTGAGCAGACACAGCTGAATCCCGGTGTATCCCTTTTTAGTAATATTTTGGGATCATCCACGGGGCACAGAGCTGGATTCTTCATGACTGATGTTCAGTTGTCTTGGCGGGGTTTAGGGCTTTTTGAAATAATATTGGACAGCACTCCATTGTGGATTTATTTTGCATTCATTGCACATCCCTAGAGTTTCCACAAGCTGCTACCTTGACAGCTCTGACTACTAACAATAGCCATGTTCGTTGTTAACGCTCATAACGATCATTTTGGGGGAGTGGCTTTTATGGGAAACCTGAAGAGACAGTTAGTGTTTCAGACTTGGCAACCCTCTGGCTAGATTTAGCTACTTTCATTGGAAAAGTTCAGTGTAGGAATACAAACATACAGCATTAGTGGCAAAAGCTAGAGAAGATCAATACAACTGTCTTGTAATATGATATGAAGCTAGCGCTGGTTAGCTTAGCTTAGCTTAGCAAAATGACTGGAGGCTTTGCTCCGTCCAAACACCTATCAACACCTCTAAAATATGTTAATTAGTTAGCTTTAGCGGTGTTGGTAGGTAGAATGTGTTACCTTTGATCAAATTCAGGATAGCTTCAGACATATCATGAAAACCTCACTTTTTGGAGTGCCAGTGCAAATACATTTGGGTATCCAGAGTGCCTACCAACCCACAAACTGAAATAAGACAAGCCAGTCACTTTTTGGAAGGCAACAGCGCTGAGTATTTCAGACAGAGGGTTAATTCAGACGGACAGAATGAGAAAAATAATGTGTTTTTGAACATTAAAGCATGTCAACGTGTTCTAGTAGAAACCCAAAATACAAATGTGAACCTGAAAATGAGCATGCTATCTCCCCTCTAAGCTAACCGTCTGCCGGCTCTAGCTTTAGCATACAGGCATGAAAGTGGTGTCAGTCTCCTCACCAGACTCTTGCTAATAGAGCGAATACATGCACCCTATTTCCCAACATGTCAAACTACTCCTTTAAGGGACGAGTGCACCAGTTCTAAATGTGTAACATGTGCCAGCAAAATCCCTTTAAAGCATGAAAACACAACTTAGACTAAATCTGCCTGTTAACACATCTGCAACACACATATATTGTGATACCTTGGATTTACTACGTGTTATTTATGATGTTCGAACTTTGGAAATGTCACACTAAACGCTCAAATAGGATTTTAAGACAACATTGCTCCATGCCAGACCACCTCCACAGGGCCAATATATTTCACCAGTAGTGTTTGCTGAAAACAGCATTTCATCGCCCGAAAAGTTAAATCAAATTTAGGGGAGGCTGTGAAACAACTATGATAGTGTATCTAGCTACCATAATAATGTCAGAGTATGAAATATACGTGTGTGTGCAAACACATTAAAGCTACCCCTCCCCCCCCCCCCCCCCCCCCTCATCCCTTTAGCTTTGATGGTGGTGAAGCACAGCTGTGGGATGTGTTACCATGCTTTGTTGCTTAGAAACACCTCACCTAGCTTAGACTGGGGTCAGTGGCTGCTAAACGGTGCGTTTTTCTATCCCCGCAGCAGTCATCGCTTTGTCAGCTTGTGACTCTGGGCCAGTTCTCACCGTACAGCTGGGTCTCGCCACTCCATCGGGTTCAAGCCTTGTAGCCGGCGTGGTGAGAAGCCGGATCTGACGCTCACTGACTTTGAAAATGCACTTCAAGATTGGTGCCTTAAAAGTGGTTTTGCACAATGGATTTTTTTAAACTGGTGTCTTTTTAGGGTTGAAGTCATTGAACAAAGCGGAAGAAAAGTCTGAAGGCATGTGTGAACACTTATCCCTGTCACATACACACACACACACACACACACACACACACACACACACACACACACCCTCAAATGAACTGCACTGTTAGCTTCATGATGGACAAGCAAATTGCACCTCGAAATGTCTTCATCTGCCGAATTCCCCAATAGTTTTACATGTCAAAGGAGCTTTATCCTCCGGCTGACTGGAGCGATTTTCACATCGAGAGAATAACCACGAAACACCCTAATGAATGTGTTTCATACCAGACGGACTAATATCCTCTGCCTGTATATCATCAGTCTGTCAGTGTGTACCTCTCCTCCCTCTGCTCCGACTGTAAACTATGCCTTCTCCATGGAAGGCTTGACGCGGAGCGGGCCTCGGGGTCGGCCTCAAACCCTGCTGGACTGTTAATGTCCTCCTCTGTTATCACTTCGCCGCTACTCCTCACACCTGCACTCAAGAATAATATTTACCCTGTCTGTCATCATTGCATGGTGGGCGTGCGTCTGTGTGTGTGTGTGTGTGTGTGTGTGTGTGTGTGTGTGTGTGTGTGTGTTTGTGTGTGTGCCTTCCTGTCTTTGCATCAGACTTTTAAATGATGACTTCCATTCTCCCCTTCTCTCAGGTGTCTTATTAGAGAAGGAATGGACAAGCCAGTGTGTGTGAGAAACGGATCTTTCTCAGGAAAAGTGGGAGCAAAGAGCCGAATACCAGCACAGAACCGAAACCTCCCTGGTCACTCATAATATTTCAATTAGGGGGGCTACTTAAATGCATGAGCACGCGTGCGTGTAGTGCTTGCTTTGCTGTGGTTTGCGCATTTGTCTGGAGGCCAGATAATATTTGGGCGTGTATATGAGGAGGAGGAGGAGGACGTGCGATGATCATTTATTGGTTGAAATGGGGGGGGGAGGCATGTTTGCCCCCAATGCGTCTCTCCATAAGCTGCGATAAGTATGCTATCAACTCGCGGAAACAAGATGTGATTGCTTTCATTTAGAAAAGTAACGGTTAAGTCATTTCCCCCTGAGAATGTAAACATGAGAGCAGGGAGAAAGAGGCAGAGACAGATTGAGAGGGACTGAGAAAAAACGGGCGAGGCCAATGTTTTCCTTGTCTTGTTTTCCGAAGTTTGAGGAGTCTGGGGAATCGTCTATAATGAGAAATGCAACAACTGGAGGATGATTCTTTTCAGTTCTCACCCTTGAGAAGATCTGCACGGCAGGTTTTTTTTTTTAATACAGATGCGTCGCATTTCCATGCATTTGATCTCTCAATTTCCATGAAATTCAAATGAGAATTGGTTTCGCCGGCGCGTTGTTTTCAACAGCAGAGCAGCATTAGTAAGCCAGGCTCATGTGGATGTGCATCAGACAGTCGCCTGGAAGACAATTTGTTCACTAGCTTATGCTCGCTGAAGATGACCTGATAGAATTGTTAAAAGCCTGAGTTCAACATTTTGGGAAATGTGCTTTTTTTTTTTGTACCTACATGCCAAGAAGTGAAAAGATTGATACCACTCTGTGGCATTAGAGTGGCACCACACACACACACACACACACACACACACACACACACACACACACACACACACACACACACACACACACAGTACATACGAAGCATAGTAATGTAACAGCTGACATTTGAGAATCATTTAGATAATGTCATGCAGTTACAGTAAAGCTTTGCAATCCTATATATCAATCACTTTTTATATATTTCTTAATCAGTTACATAGGGGCGTCAAATGGTTAATGGGGTCTAAACCAAGTTTTTTTTTTTTCTTGATGTTGCAATTTTCAACTGCTTGAAGAAAGTGACTCATAAGGATTACAAGGAAATACTATTGCGTCATTTGGATTTGCAGAACTTTGCTGACATTGTCACTTTTGAAACATCCTTGTAAAAGTGGCATTGAGGCAAAGTTCACTCGAGCGTGATGAATTAGAAGATCATTAACAGTGCCTCCTTCTGGGTTCTGCAAAGTGTAGATTCTGCACATTCTTTTTGGATACTGCTACCCCATAATAATCTTGTCTACCTGATTTCATGAATGCACAGAAGGAGCATGCAATTAACGGACAAAAACTGGAAAACCTTTGAATATAAAGCATCTCAATACAACACCAGAGTAGTCCGTCTTTGTATGTATTCTTTTGTTTAAAAGAGACAAATTGGTTTACCTAATTTCTTCAAAGACATCCTTTGTTGTGCTGTTGTCCTGAATTGCTTTATATATTTCTTCCAGTATGTCTGTCATTTCTTCAAACAAGAGAAAAACAACCGGTTTATTTCTTTGTGCAGTGACTCTTGGCTAAGAAAACTGATTTTGAGGTTGTTGTTAAATGAGTGAGCAAAAATAGATCAAATATACACAATACTGCGTATA
The DNA here is from genome assembly GCA_032191485.1 of Leptoclinus maculatus. Taxonomy (NCBI): domain Eukaryota; kingdom Metazoa; phylum Chordata; class Actinopteri; order Perciformes; family Stichaeidae; genus Leptoclinus; species Leptoclinus maculatus. The sequence goes on from JAVDOI010000002.1 coordinate 25,345,526, forward strand.
ACTACACCATGTGTCTGTATGCTTAATTTGAATTATTGTACTTAATAAACTATCCCTATATTCAAAAATATCACTTGCAATAGTTGATGTTTAATCATTTTGGGCAAACTATGAAAAAAGGGGCGAACCAATTTTGAGTGTGATAAATGCAGTGCGAAGATATTGTGCAAAAACAAATACAATACATAAGCCACCACTGAGCCGGTCTCCTAATGGGGTCTGTGGAGATTCCCTGTTGTGTGCAATAAATCTCAATTTGCTAATAAATGCATCTCTTCTCAGCATCCTCAGTATGGTCTTCATCATCCCACGAGGAGAACAAATGTAGTATCCCCAGCTGGAGCAGTGTAGGCCTCCATAGCAACGAAGCTGCTCTGCAGACTTGTTAACGTGTATCTGCTGCCATCTAGTGGACACAGAGGACATTGCTGTGAATGGTGTAATATAATATCTGCACAATAGGGGTCACTATATGTATTTTTTTTTCTCCCCCATTTCCATGAGTCTTGTTTATTCACCCTCAGAAGGCCACTTTGGATTACAGTGGGAACTAACCTGCTCTTAGTAAAGCGACCACTAGATGTCAGCAAATGACTTGAAAACATAAAGAGGGAGTTGCTGATTAGGTATATTATTTGCTATCCTTACTCGTCCATTTGTGGACAAAGTGAATACTGCCCCCTCCTCCTCACCCCTAATTGAATCCCTTTAATGTACAGCATTGTGCTGTGTCCTCATATGTGCAGTACAACATTCACATAGGAAATGTTTGGAGATATTTACACCACTATGCAAACGATCGCCTCGGGGCGAGAAAAACAAAAAGAACAACGCCGAGACACATTCGCAGAGAGAGAGAGAGAGAGAGAGAGAGAGAGAGAGAGAGAGAGACGGAAGCGAAGGCAGACGCTTGTCTAAAGGCCTGTGTTTAGGTGTTTTTAGGTTTCATTCGTTGGTCCACTCCCACAGCTTTTGGGAGGAGCTTGATGGCTGCTCAGCCCAATTGGCTTCAGAACTTGGTACCAAATATGCTAATTATTCATAAATCTACCAATCGCAGAAGCTGCCCGTAGAGCGCATATTCAGAGAGTTTCCTCATCCCCCAAATCTAATGTGAAAACCTGAGATGTTTTGAGATACTGTGTGTGTGTGTGTGTGTGTGTGTGTGTGTGTGTGTGTGTGTGTTTCCCACACTGTTGATGGGCTCATAGAGTGTTTTTCTTCTGCTTTCAGAGGCCGGCTGTGGGGCAGGATTACACCTCTTTCTCTGTCCTCTTCCCTCGTCCTCATCCCTCTCCACCCTCAGCTCTCTCCTTGCTCCTGAGAGTGGATTTTCTTTTTTTTTGGAGGCTTGAGCCCCCCCCCCACCACCCCTGCCTCTCAGACAGCTCTGCTCCACCAGTTCCGCTCTGTGCCGGCCTGGAGAGGACTAAGGGAGCGGAAAGAGGCGAGAGAAGAGAGGATTTGGTGAACCGAGGAGAGACAGACAGGGGAGAGGGACCATGGCTGCTCTCTCTGCCTTGTTGAAGACCTGGGTAATACTGCAGACCTTGTGCCTGGCTCTGGCCCAAGTGGTGAGTGGACAGGGGAGTTTAAGACCTGCTGTGCTCAGGCTTAGCTCCTTTTTATTCTGGGGTTCAGTGGGGTATTTTGGGCCCCTGGAAAGGGCCAGCGAGCGCTGGATGTCTGGAGGTGATTTTATTAATTGTGTTCTGTCTCGGTGCGCGTTGAAGTGATCAAAATGCTCAGGGTTGAACCAACACAGGTCTATTTGTGATGATCAGTGGGCTTCATAGCATGCATGTAAAAGAAAGAGCTATAATGGGTTTGCTGCTGTGGAGACAAAGTGGTACTCTATGGATCCTCTGTGGATTGTTTGTCCTTATCAGGTGTGGACTCTTATATCTCTTGAAGATGTAACAGAGGGGTACTATTAAAGGAAAAGGGTTTGTCGTTACCTGGGTTCTTTTTTTTGGGGGGGCTTAGAAGAATCAAGAATGGAGGAAAACGTTGAATTGCTTCTTTCTTTCTCTTTTCAATCAGTGAGCAATTGCCACAAACAAACACACACACACACACACACAGCCTACAACACACACACTAACTGTATCCACTGAGCATCAAAGCCTCGCTGCAAACAGACACCTACATGTTATCTGCTGGACGTCTGACGTTGTTCACTCGTTGGGGTTATTCATTTTCCACTTTTGAAGAATTCAAAGTTGGATTTAAAATGGCTTTTAACATCTGATGGACTGACTGATCCTCTGGGATGATATTTGGGGTTGTGGGGGTAAACTGTGCCAGTCTCATGACCCCCTCCTTCCACATTCCTCCTCATTCCTTTGTTTTTTCCTTGTTTTGGTTCCTTTTTGGTGTTTTTTTTAGTGGGATGCTTTCATACAACACAATGCATGCAGTAGCCTTGAATTGACCGATTCGATGCAGGTCCATCCTGCTTCATATGACAAGTTAGCTAAAAGTGTTTTATCGCTTATTTGTGTAATATTTGTAGCATGTTTTGATGTAATTGTACCTTTTGGTGTTACACCTTTTATTTTGTGACCATAATACTCATTATAATGTATAATACTCGTAAATTGCACAGTACTATGATCGTTTGGGGTATCTGTTGTTTGTCATGTCTCGGCAGTCTTAAACTTTCTTTCTGCCTGTGTTTCAGAGGGGTCCAACTGGACCTCAGGGCCAGTCCGGCCCACCAGGCCCCTCTGGCATGCCTGGGTCAGACGGCATTGATGTGAGTATCCGCACAGGTTTGCCCAAGCAGATTTGTCACAAAGACCATCATTGTGCTGGAGAAATACCAACACTGTGCCGCTCCCGCAGTACTGGAGTCTTACCAGCAGGGGGCACTACAAAATGAAAACACATTGGCACAAAAGAGCTCTGTTCCCAGCAGAGAGAAGGTTGCCTTTGAGAAGGGACCCCTTGCCTCAATCCTGAGTCTGTGTCACAGTAATGTGATACATTTTGAGATATTCTCTGGGTTAACTACACACAGCTTGTATAATTATGTTGGAAATGGAGGCTGCAGGGCCAGTGGGAGCAGGACACAAACTGCCTGTAAAACGCTGGTGCTTGGTTCCACGGCCCAGAATCCGATGCGATTAAATGTTTTAGATCAGCTAATGGATTTTAAGGTTTAAATTAAGTCTACGGTCTTAACCAATACTGTACCACCTTCATTAATACGAATATGCATTTCGGTTCAAACTGGGAGGTGTAGCCTTAGAACACGTGTCTCTGGCTGGAAGGACTTCTTCTGCAAAGTCAAGATGGCAAGATACACAAGGGTGTATTATCCCCTGTCCTACTGTCAGATGTATCAGTGATGAAGGACATTGTGGTGATAGATAGAGCCAGATATGGGCAAAATCAATGAGTATCGTGAATGAGTATACCCTATTCCATACTCACCACTGTTAAACAAACACTGAATCAACATCTCCACTCTGTTTCTCTGCAGGGAGACAATGGACCACCTGGGGCCCCTGGTTCACCAGTAAGTTTGTACTGGACTGTTCGATTTTATAATATAAAACCTTTAGCATTTGATTTATCTCTATATCTATATTGTCCGTGACAATAGTGCTTTTTCTTTTTTCATTGTAGGGACTAAAGGGAGAGCCAGGAGAGCCCGGTCTTAATGGAGCAGCGGGGGAGAATGGCATTGACGTAAGTAAAGTGACTGACGTCGGTATTTGTTGTGTGTTTGAGAGAAAGAAAGAGACAAAGACTGCAAGAAAGAGGGAGAAATGACAAAAACAATTATATTAAGCTGTTTACCTAAAGAAACGTTCTGAGAGGCTTAATGTTATTAATAACGCCTAATAAGGAAAAGAAAAAAAGACAGCCAGATGTCTTCATTTTTCAAATTAAAATGTCTCCAAGGATGTTTGGAGCCACAAAAAATGTAATCTGTAATCTGTTTTTTCTTTTTTTTTTCTCAAATTGAGGGGATGTTGCGTGATGGATCAGCGTAGGTTATTATGAATAATATGACACAAATAGCTAGGAAATGCAGCAATGCAAAAAGATAATGTTCCTTGTGTTGTTTGTCTCACTTGTTGCACCATGACATGCATGACGGCGCATATATGCAGCATGAGTTTGGGGATAAACATTTGTTCTGACTGGAGAGTTTATTTAGTTAATTTAGACCTGCTCTGTGAGCGTATGATTTCAACCACTGCACATTTAGTACTTGGAAGCATTACAGTTTGTCAAAACAATCAAAAGTCCACTTTTGCAGATGCTTTATGAAGTAGAAATGTTTTTTAAATATTACACCGTATGCACACAAAAGATTTTGATGAATAATATGCACTGTCAACCAAACTGTCCACAATAAAACTGTCCACAGGGTACCTTTAAGTCATTATAAAGTCAGTAAGGTTGGCATTACAAATGTGATAACTTCAAATCAAAAGTCATCGTCCTTTTGTTTTTGATTTTATGGCATATCTAAAGCATTTCTAGTCTCACTGCTCCGTTTTTCCACTTCAAGGTTTATAATTAAACAAAGTCACTTCACAAATAATGAAGCTGCTGTACTTAAATCTACTGTACAGTTGAGTTATTTTTATCTTGAGGTATTCAGAAATTCCCTCAGTGGGCTGGGTCCCAATTTTCTCCAAACTATTGGTTTATTGTCAACACAGGGATTACGTTTTTAAAGCTCATTTTACCATTTCACTCATAGAAATGTGCTTTTGAGGACTGAATTAATAGCTTTGTGGACAGATTATTAGACGTTCTAGATGATGAGGTTAATACACTTTAAGTGAAACCCATTATCCCTTCACCAATAACTATTACATCACTAGCAATGAGGAAGTAGAGGTAAAGAAAATGAAAATGATTTTGTAACTTTGGGGCACTAACTGAGTTACTGTACCTCATATTACTTCAATTGTGGTGCAGCTTCCGTTGCTGCTTCACTCTTGGTTGGTTGAGTGCCGATGCCTTTGGTCACATGCTAACAGAAGCACACACACACACACACACACACACACACACACACACACACACACACACACTCACATGCATTCCTCAGAGATTTAGCCGGTAATCCGCCCTGGAATCTCAATCTCTGGTTGTTTTCCTAATTACCTAAGAACAGTGTCAGCTTCGATCAAATGTATGGTTAGCTGAATTGTAAAGTGAATTCAAGTCCCATACAACCTGTGGAAAGCCCCCGTGGTAACTGAATAATTAACATTTCAACCTCTTCCATGTTTTTGTTTGACCTCCATATACATGTCTAGCATATCGGCCTGCTAACAAGTCTCTCTGTCTGTCTCCAGGGTTTGATTGGAGCAAAGGGTGATCGAGGTGCTATTGGGAGCCCTGGGCCTAAGGCAAGTATCTAAACCTCCACCTGAAAAAAAAGAATATTAGAACAAGTGCACCATTATAATGCTATTATGTGGAAACCCTTAGCTTTCATATTTAACAAGGGTCACTTTTACAAGAAAGAAGTCTCTGGGTCATGTTCCCATCATCTTGTCATAGTGATGTTGAGCATTTCTTACAAGAGAATAAGTAACTGAGCATCAGGTCATCAAGTTGTGTAAGATCCTAGCATGTCACTACTACAGTTATAGTGTTGTTTTCTGTTGCCTGCAGGCTGGACCTGGGCCAAGTGGAGAACCTGGACCTCCTGTAAGAAATCTTTTTTTTTGTCTATCATATTTTTGCTAATATAAAGTACGATGAGTACAAATGAATGTCTTATGCCGTACACACAGTGGTGGAAGAAATACTCAGTAAAAGTACTGTTGTGATATGTTTTTAATGTAATAATGTTACATTATTAGATTGTTACCGATGTGTCCATGCATAAGTAGCATTTCACTGGTCGGGGGGGGGAGGCTAGTTTTAAGTACTTTACATACAGTTTAGTTTAGTCCAGTAGTTCCCAACTTGGGGGTCAGGTTAGCTCACAAGATTCTACTTTTTTATTACATCATTCTGCTGGACAAAATTGTATTTTATTTTGGGGATATTTTTCTAATTGTTACTTTTCTGCAAAATATTTGATAAGTTTGCCTTTTTTTGTGTTCATTATGTTAGCTTATATGTTGTTGTTTTTTAATGTAAAGTACAGAAGTAGAAATGGCATGAAATGGAAATGCTAAGTTGAGTACATACCTTATACCTAAGTATAGTAGTTTAGTAAATATACTTGACTATTTATATACATGTAAGGTACATTATGACTAATTAGATCACTTTTTTATCGCACAAGGTTGTCACGGTACTTATGAAAATGAGTTATGACGGGCAGAATTAGACAATGAATAATATATAGTCATTTTCCTAACAAACATATTGTAACCCAGCTGGTCTCATAAGGCAACCTCCCGAGTCCTTTTTCCTCCATGCCTGAATGCCTGACCAGCTGTGCCCCCTTTTGGATTTAGCTTACCCAGATGTGGCACACGCCTTCTACAGATCACATGAGCCGTATATTTTCCACACATTCCTTAATAAAGAAGAAAGGTGCCATCAAGGATTCGCATTTTAAGCACACATTATCACTAAATGCAACCGCTGTCTAACGCAAATGCAAGGCCAATCAATGTACCAGCACATCCCCTGTAACACCACTAGGTGGTGCTCAGTGTCCATCCATCAGACCAGCATCCTTCATATTCAGTCCAGAGTCATTCAATGTCATGCTTGAATGCAACACTATTAGTTAAATCCCTTGTTTAGCATTAACGGGGCGTCCTGTCTCGTACACCCAGCTGCACAGACTGGAGATCCTGCCCTGTGGGCTGTTCTTCCTCCAAGAAGGCTTACTGGTTTAATTACTTTGTTTAATAATTAATTCCAAGCAAAGACGGAGCAAACATAAACTGATTGCGTTCCGTGTCTTTGCTCTTCTTGAGCACTGTTTACGCTGTACACTAGCATTATTGAATTACTGCTGCCTTTTATTAATTGGCTTTCACAAATATTAATTGATGCTTTGACGGATTGGTTTCACTTGTCATACAGTAGTTTAACGCTTCGTCCCTTCTGTCCACACAGGGACCCGGCCTTCCAGGACTGGCTGTAAGTAGCTTGCATTGGTACAACACAGCGATGCCTTATCACGTAATGGCTTTTGAGGTGTGGGAATACATTGTTGGCAGCTGGGACGTCTATGCATTGTTATTTCTTGCTCTCTATCTAGGGCGCTCCAGGGCCAATTGGTCTGCCAGGTGAAATTGGATCATCTGGTACAAAGGTAGGACACCATCTTCAGTTTATTATACTGCCTTCATGACAATATTGCAAATATCTCAAAGGCAGGTCACAAGCTAGCAGAACCCTTACCTTCTTAATCACAGCTTCTTTCCCTCTGCTTCATTTAGGGTATCGTGGGATCACTTGGAGCTCCGGGACTTCCTGGACCTCCTGGCAAGCCAGTAAGTGTCCGCCAAGGACTGGTTGTCCAGGGTATATCGCTCTGATTTTTAATGGAAAAAAAGATGATGTTAGTGGTGAAAACCTGCGATCAAGAGGTTGGAGTAGCATGTAGTTGTAGTATGGATGAAGAAACAGGACCATTCTCTTTGCAGTACACAACAACATTGAACACGAGCTAAGAAGTAGAACTACCCCCTGTATCGTGTTACACTGTGCAGGTATCCCTGTTATTTTGTCCACCCTGTTAAGCTCACAATCTTTTCAGGATACATTAACCTGGCACAGTGAATATATCCATATATATATATTTATATATATATAAATCATGTTACACTACATGTCAACATTCCCACACCGAAGGCACAGCCTTGGTGGTCCACGGTATCTTTCCCAAGAACACGTTGACATGCAATCTTGTGGTGCCGGGGATCAAACAGCCGATCTTCCGATTAGTGGCCTCGCTCAATCTTCTGAGATTGCAAGATGCTGTACATGCCCTGGTTTTCTCAGCTCATCCACCACATCATTTCCTCCCAGCTTACTGTTCCGGGTATAAAATAACTGGGTAACATCAACAGTCATAACAGCACCGATATTAATATTTGAGACTTTATAACATTTGAAAACCATATATATTGGCCAAATTAATTTTTTTTACATAAATATATAACAAAATAATATCAAAAATATTTGATAAGGATCCCTTAACTTGGGTTTTAGTGTGCTCAATTTTCAGTACTACAAATAAACTTGTAATTTCCCTCTGGTGTTCAAACTATTTACTCTAAACATAATGTTTTGGCATGTCTTTGCTGTAATTTCTTGTTGTATTGGCAGACACGCTAATATATCTGCAATATGCTGTTATTGGCTGATGCATTAACAGTGAATGAAACTGTGCCGCTTGGATAAACTCAAACCTCATCCACACAAAAAGACGTCACAGTTAAATCATGGCACATCTGAAGAGTTTTTCATTCAGTGAGATTTGGTGACAACAGCTGTAAAAAAAAAAAGAGTGAGAGACAAATGCGCTACCAGGGAGCTCAATGGACTCAATCAAGCATATAGTTACACCAATCTAATTGCAGTTTACTTATATCATTGAACGGGATCACTTCTGCCAAACCTATGTTGAAGTGAGCTCTGTTCTGCAGAACAAGCAGCAATTAACATGCTTTTAGAATGTACTGTATGATAACACAGCCAGAGCTCCCTGCTGCTTGGTTCCAGGTTCCAACAGACAGCAAGTGATAACATATCACAAACAGTTTTGTGCGGTACACTTTCAAGTCTTTTTTTCCCCCCGTGGTGTATGTAGTCCCCCTGTGTGCATCTCCGAGTGGCTCCAAGGAGGGGGTGTGTCTTCATTGAGAAAGATGTTCCCAAACCCCAGGGGAGTCCATTTGTTCAGCTTTAGTGCTATCCCAGGGTAAATAAACCCCCATTAGATCAGTGTCTCATCTGACTGTAGCAGGAATGCATCAGCCCCTGTACAGATACTTCCCAACTCAATCTATAAACAGAGAGAAGGAAAGATGGAGGGAGAAAGAGACAGAGTGCTGGCTCAGCTCATGGGAGCAGAGGTGACTTTCTTCATCCATCTACCTCTCTGTCCACCTGTCTGTCCATCTAGGGTCCTCCAGGGAAGTTCATTGGTGGAGAAGAGGGGAGTGCAGACTTCCAGGTAAGCTCTAAAAACAGCCACGTTATTACAAATCGGTGTGTTGACACAACTTCACTTTTCATAATCCATGTGTTTCCTTCTCCCGACAACAGTGTCCGCTTAACTGCCCAGCAGGACCTAAAGGCCCCCAGGGACTGCAGGGAATCAAGGTGAGAAGTCAACAGTCCCCCTGAAGAAGGAATAAGCTTAGTTCTTTTTCAGCATCAATGATTATGTTATATAACAACATTTTATGACACCCTACTGACTGATTGTTGCCCTTTTTAGGGACACAAAGGACGTGGTGGTGTTCTCGGAGAGCCGGGTAGCATAGGAAAATCGGTGAGCTGCACAATCTCTTCTAGAACGGATTCACACGTGCACTCACTCAAACACGCGTACATGTACATGTTGCACACTCGCCCACCATTCAGGACCAGCAGAGGTGAGGATTAGCTTTAATGAAGCCCCCCCAGAGGCACAGGACTGGCACTAATCTGGCTGCGATTAGTCAGGCCTGGCCCGGGCCCTACAGTCAGCATGCAGCGCGCTAGATGAAAGGGGTGGTGAAGAGCCAGGTACATGAAGGGGAAGATGAGAGAGTCGGGGCTCGCACAGCCCTCTCACCTTGCTGAATTAAGCACAGCTAATGAGCGCACTGTGGGCTCCAAGGGAGAGGCTAGCCAGGCCCCAGGAATAGCCTCTGATCTTCTCACACACGGTGCCTTAGACGCTCGGAAACACTCAACGCACCCAGTTACCGCTCCCGCAAGTCAGACCGGTATTTTAGAAGACCTGCTTTTTACTCAAGGTTGACCTGTGGTGCTGCTCTTTTTTTTTCTTCTTCTTTTTAGCAAGACAGCAAGCACAAGCTGTCTACATCCCCACAAAGCTGTTTAATCATATATGATAAATATGCTTGATGATAGAAAGACCAGTATCACATGGATTTTTAGATTGCTGAAAAAGTAAACTAGACTAGTTAAAAGTGGCTCGTGACCCGAAAAAAAATCATCATTGTTTTTTTTTGTACTTAAAGATGTAGTCAGCGAATTATCGCCTCAGAGTATGCGAGCTGTTTAAGCCCTGGCTCGGTAAATGGGGAAACAAATAAAGTGTCTCTGACTGATTCACACAAGACTATTTAAATCCAATCTTTCTTCAGAATCTCCTAATCTACTTTTAAAGGAAAATGGCTAGATTAACTAAGTTGTTAAATTTGTACACAAACAGGAATATAAGAACCACTAGTTGTTGCTGTAACACAGCGGCCGGCTGCACTGACTTTCTGGAGTCTTACTTCGTTGCTTTAATTAAGGAACTTGAGAAAGTCACTGGCCTGGGTTAGAAATAGTTACAGAAAACCACATATTTTTTTAGAGTTAATTAAGAAGCTTTAGAGGTGTTGGTATTTTTTTTTAATGTTGTTTCAGTTATTTCTGCTAATCTAAGCTAATCACCACCAGTCTCTGGCAATTAAAAAAAACAGGCATGACAGATCTTCTCATCTAACTCTTGGGAAGAAACCAAATGAGTGTTTTTCTCCAAATGTCCAATTCCATTAATAACACAGATAAACCAGTTTGAACGGGTTTCGGTCCCATAACCACCTGATGATGGTTATTTGACTAGCTTCTGGGGGGGTGTTTGACAGTTTTTTGACCGGCTAGCTTTATCTGGCTAACTAGCTTGAGCTAGATTTGTAACAAGCTTGACCAGCAACATATACAACCATCAAAGAGCAGTTCAGACATCAGAAGCAACCAGCAGCCGTCATAGACTACTTTCAACAGTTTTTTTTCTGTCCGGCTCAGAGTTTCTTGGGTCAAACTCTGTGGACATGAAGCTAAAATCAAAATTCAGAGCAGCACAATCAATGAGAATAACTAATCAGCCTGTTATTTTTCCCTTCCTCCAACAGGGTCCCAAGGGAGAAGTGGGCATCTCTGGGGAACAGGGCATCCCAGGACCTTCGGTATGCGGAAAATTCTACTCTTTAGTCACTTGACAAAGTTAGAACAATAGGCTTTATGTTGCTGCTTTTTCATATGGCATCCTCTTGATTTGACAGAACATAGTATTGTAGCATTTGCTCTATATCTGGTCTCTGTCCCACCCTGTTTTTCTTTGCTTCCTTCTCAGGGTCCGATAGGTCTGAGAGGTTATCCAGGAATGATGGGTCCTAAAGCGGAAGCAGTGAGTAGCTACCACCTCTTTTTTTTCCCACAGCTACATCCAACTTTTTGTGTCCTCTTTTCTCTTTGGGTGCAAAGCTGCCCTCATTCTTAGAGGAGCACCAATGAGGCACTGCCAGACCTGCCCCCACTATACAAACATCATCCATTACCAGCAATGGGGACATATGGAAATGATGCTAACACAAATCTCTCCCCTCCTCTAATGAGTTGAGGTTGTCTGGGTCTACGGTGCCTCCATCTGTAGTTAATGATCCGCTGTAGCCATCTGTCTTACTGTTAACATTAGTCGCGTTAGCCAAGTTAGCGCCCCGGCTTAGAGCCAAAGAAAGAGTGGCTGGCTTTCTGTGTAGCTCCCATTAGTGAAGTGAGTTAAGTGCTAATTACCCCTTTATCACAATGAATAGTAGACTACCATGACTTAGCATCCTCCCTGATCTGAAGTGATTGATTGATTTTTTTTGTTTTCCCGTAGGGGCCTCGTGGTTACAAGGGCATCAACGGACCTGTAGGAATACCTGGGCCTCCCGTAAGAACACACACATGCTAGCACACACAAATAGATGTGACTACTCATATTGAAACGGGTACCCACACTTACACCTAAGCTACTCAAAGTCTCTCCGTTGTTTATAGGGTGAGGAGGGACCTCAGGGACCACCCGGAGAGGCAGGAGACAAGGGAGACAAAGTAGGTGACTCTCCTTGTGTTTTCCCTTGACGTTTATTGTCAAAGCAGGACAAAAAAAAAAGATGATACATTTCTCAGGACTCGAAAGGGGACAGTGATCCTGATGTGCGTTGCAAATACACTGACACTGGTTTGGTTATCTTCTGCAGGGCAGCCGAGGTATCCAGGGCCCACAGGGTGCGGTTGGCAAAAAGGGAGAGAATGTGAGTGAACACACAATTTGGTTTATGCACTACATACACAGTTGCGGCGGTGTTCAGCGAGTGTGCCAAATGAAGTCCACTGACTCATCTGCCGGCTTTTTCAGGGTCTGCCGGGTATTGATGGAAAAGATGGCACACCTGGTATTCCAGGGATCAAGGTAAATTGTTACCAGCTGTGATAATGATGAGAAGCTTAAATCCCAGTGAAATCTGACAATTTATTCTTCTTCTGTTCTGTTCTGTTTATTTATTTTTTCAATTTTTTTTTTTAATCAGGGCAGCCCTGGCCTGTCTGGGATGCCTGGTCCTCCTGGTCCTCAGGGAACAGCGGTGAGTGGTCCTTCAGTGTTGCACATGCAAATAAGTCTGTTTATAAAGGCTTATTGTCACTCAGAACACGTAGGGGGTCAATCTGTTCTCCTCCTCCGTTCAACAAGGCCAGAAACCAGACAGGGAAAAAAAAACAGTGTGAAGCAGCCAGTAAATTTTGGTATGTTTTGTTTTCTGGGCACTCATCCAAACAACAGTGAACCTGTGACCCACACTGTTTTAGAATTTAAACCACCTTGAAATAGCATTCTCCCTCCCACCGCGAGTGATTTATCACAATCAGACCAGTGGGTATACTGTGTGTGTGTGTGTGTGTGGTTGCGCTTGTGTGCGTGTCATTCTGACTAAGGGGTAATGAAGCATGAGATGCACACTTTGCTGTATGGTCATTGCAGTGACATCAACCCTGCTGCAAACTTAACCACCATAACTTACCCTTCTTTATGCCACACTGTGATATACCATCACACACACACACACACACACACACACAGAATCACTGCAAGGGAACCTGCTGCAAGGTGTATGCCAGTAGCTGACACTGCAGCTCGGCCTATTTTTATAGTTATTATTATATTAGGCATCAGCATTATTACCACCCACTATCCAACACGCACATACTTTATATATCCACATGCATTACTAGTTGCATTCATAGGTTCATTGTCTGTATTTCAAAATATGAACTAAACCGTACACCATGCGGTCAAAAAACAAGCTACAGATGTAACAGAGTTTTCTTAAGCGGTCTTGTTAATTGTGTCTGCAGGGATTGCCTGGCAGCCCAGGGTCAAAAGGTGGACTTGGATCTAAGGTAGGCCATTTCATGTTATATGTTTAGTTGACTTTTACTACTTTTTTAAATAACTTTCCTGGTTTTCATTTGTTTTTTAATATATATACCTTTCTCTTATCATTATTTATTCCTTGTTAGGGCGAGCCTGGACCTAGGGGTCACGTTGGCATGGCTGGTTCTCCCGGATTTCTGGTAACACATAAACATACACACAAAACAAAGATTTTTTTTTACTTAGAAAGATGTATTATATTCTGCAGTAGGGGGAATAATTGCACTTTAACTGCCTGCTCTTAGGGTGAGCCTGGACTTCCTGGTGAGGCTGGTATGGAAGGAGTTCCTGGGCCCAAGGTACAAATCCAGAATTAGCACATGAAAGCATTTAAACTTGCAACTATGAAGGAATTCTGACCTTTCCCCCGACTGTTACAGGGTGACAGAGGCCAGCGAGGAGCAGTTGGGCCACAGGGAGTTGTCGGCAAGGCTGTGAGTTGCTTCTATGAATTCTTTTTTTAGCTCATCTGCAGCTCATCAGCAGCTCATATGAATTATAATGTATCTTAACAGGGAAACAAAGGAGAGAGAGGACCACTCGGTGTTCCAGGTGCCCAGGGTCTTAGCGGAACCAAGGGAGACACGGTATGTGTGCAACAAATTGATTGTACTTTAAATCCTTCTGAAATGTGCTTGAACGTAGGCAATGATGAACATGTTTTCAGTTACCCTGACTTGTCCATTGGGGGCAGTGTTTACCCATGAATTAAAGTCATACCAATCCATAGTAAATCACTGAATGAGGCAGGCAATATAAATAAGCAATATAAATGATAATCTGAGCATCCTCATCTTCCATGTTTCAGAGATGATACAACATCTTTCTTTGTGATCTGTGGTGTCACTGGCTTGAATCAACATTTAGTTCTTGTTTCTTTGGAGGATATTACAATCTAGACATATACACATTCATATGTACTGAAAATATCTTTCTTTCCAGGGCTTCCAAGGAAAAGTTGGCTCAGTGGGAGACGATGTGAGTTGCAGTTTTTTTTTAACCCGGATTGTCAGAAACTTATCTCGTGTTGTTGTATTTCAGCTACAATGCTGACAAATGTGTTCTGCACTCATCCTGCTCTCTGTCCCCCTCTTAATCTTTTTTTTTCTCTCCATGGCTTTTAGGGTGACCCCGGTGTTGAGGGATTGGCTGGCGAGAAAGGTGACAAGGTAAAAAAAAATCATTACCTCACAACCTAAAGCCTCTTTAGAAACTTTTTGTTATAAAGAACCACAAAAGTCTCTGAATATACAAAACACTAAAACTTGCTGGCTTTAGACGAGAAGGTTTAAACATTTTGGCTCCGAAGGCATCAAAGCAAAGTGATATATATAGCAGAAAAAGTCATCGATTTAGAGAAGTTAAGACGGAGAGGTAGTCTGCTTTTGAATTTGCAATACAAATCCCCATTATAGTCAAGATGGCAAATGAGCTATTTACATGACAGTGAGGCAATGATGCACGTTGGCTCTTTGAAGCAGCCCCTTTTTCAGCATTCATTTACGATATTCATCCTTGAATTATTGCTCAATGAGTGTCTCTGAGGCGGAAATGATAGATGCAAGTGATGAATGTGAAATTGACAAAGTCTCTGTTTGCTGTGACAGGGTTTGTCTGGTGAACCCGGCCCTAAAGGACAGGTGAGGTTGTGCTATGTGGAAATCTGATTACTCCTGTTCTTCATTCGTTCCCTACTTTATTTTTTGTTGTTTTCCTTTTTCCATTCACCCCTCCGTAATGCTCCTCTCTTTCGCAGCAAGGAATTAGGGGTGACTCCGGACACAATGGACCCACTGGAGACCCTGGTAAACCCGGAGACCTGGGACCACTAGGACTGCCCGGTCCTAGGGGACTCAATGGGGAGCGAGGAGTACCTGGCATGCCAGGCATTCAGGGATCAATAGTGAGTCCATGTACACGGACTGATATTGACTCATGCGTTTGGTTAGTTGCCTCCTCTTTGCTCAGTCTCCTCTTCTTTCCTCCAGGGACGCGATGCATCTGACCAGCATATTATTGAAGTGGTGTTGAAGATGTTGCAGGGTGAGTCGTCCAGACCTGAATATTCACCTTTTGATGTCCATAGAGGAGATTAGATTATCCCATTACCCGAAGCAACTTTTATCTCCCGAGCAATCAGTTGCCCATTATCAAAGGTAAGTTAATCAAAAAATGATGATGCTGTCTCTTCCGGTAACAGAGAGGCTAGCTGCTGTGGCAGTGAGCGCCAAGAGGGCTGTGCTTGGTGGAGCAGGTGTAATGGGACCTCCCGGGCCCCCTGGACCCTCGGGGTCAGCTGGCCCTCAGGGGTCACATGGCTTACCTGGTTCCCGTGGCATTCCCGGCATGATTGGAGGATCTGGACAGATTGGAAACACAGGACTTAAAGGTGGAAATATATGACAAGTACACAGTTGAAAGAATAGCTTTTTGGGCTACATTTGACACCACCCTTTTTTTTTGTGTTCCCCAGGAAAGAGAGGGGCAAAGGGAGACAGAGGAGATCCTGGTAAACCCCACCCAGGAGCACCAGGACCCCCAGGAATACAAGGTACGAGCTGAAGCCTATACATACATGGAATGTAAAGCAGCATGTAATACTGAACAAAGGTTCAGATGAGTAAGAGTGCAGTACGAAATTGAAGGCATTACAGCTTTTTGCCACAGGGGAGGCTGCTCGGATGCATTTTAAAAGCATCATTAACTCCAGTCATTTAAGAGATGCTCTTGAATGAGAATATAATAGGATTGCAACAATACACGCTACTTCAAACAGTGGAAAACACACTCGCTCTCCCCTGTGCACACACTTTAAATATATGCATACAGACAGCACACGTGTGTAATCCGAGAGTGGGGTTAGGAGAGATGCGCTCAACATAAAACTTCAGTGCTGTTAGTCATCTCCAAGCCTGGGATTCAGTTAAAATCCAATGTTGAACCCTCACCTTCCACAGGTCCTGCCGGTGTTGATGGTGTGGCTCGGGACGGTAGGCACGGCGAGAGAGGACCTCAGGGATCAGCCGGAGAGGCAGGTTATCCCGGTAAGGCGGGTTCGACAGGTCTCCCCGGCTTTTGCGAGGCGGCAATGTGTTTAGCTGCGTCAGCGTACACATCCCCAAGACTACAGGAGGCGGGATCAATCAAAGGACCCAATATTTAGAGACCTGCCTCTCCATCAGCAGAGAGACACCACCGAGAACGAAGGGCTAGGGGACAATAATAGCGACTGGATATGTAGCGCCCCCCCCCCCCCTTCTGAAACTGACGACCTGAAGTTTTGACTGGCGGGACATACTCTGATCTTAATCCCCCACATCACCATGACAACAGCAGCTCTCACTCACCCACATCCTTCTGAATTCTGTAATGTTTTTGGATGATGTCAGTGTCAGTCCCCTTCAAAAAATACCCCAGCCCCGTTCTAGCGGTGAAAGAGGAACAGATTTATATTGCATCTCCCTGTCTCCCACCACCGACGAGCTGAGAGGAGCTGAAAAACCGAGCGCGGTGAAAGGTAAATGTCCATTACACCGTTGCCACTTTAAATGGTTTTACATTATGCAATATTTAGTTTTGAAGTTGAAATGCCCCTGCCTCTCTTGAGACATCACACCTGATGTCTTAAAAGTGTACAAAAAGGACCAAATAAATGATTGAAAGTGACACTCCGTACTGTACCGTATTGTAAAATGTACTAGTGAAATCCTTGATTTACCACATGTAAATTGCCCCCCCCCCACCACCAACACCACTCCCCTCTCAATCCCCTCTCAATCCCCCCCCCCCCCCCCCCCGTTCCCCAAGTCTCATTTTTAGAAACGAACGACTAGCTTGATCTCGTCCGCTTGTTGCCTGGCAACAGCATATCCCGATGGGCACTCCCATCTCCCACAATGCAGTGCTGTAAATCTTTGTAAATGTGTGTTGATTATTATGTAGAGAAGAAAGAATGGGTTACGATATGCACCAACAAAAGTCCTGTGTTACTGATTCCAGTGAGTAATAAAACATTCCGACAGAAGTAACTATTGTTTTCTCAAGACGAATCGGCCCGAATGTGCTTCCTATGCCACTGTCCATTTTCCGCAGGGTGTCAGCAATTTAATGACTGATTTATTTTCATTAACAGAAGCTATTTATTGTTCTTAATATAATCATCTGTTAGGGTTCTTTTTTTGGCTTCTCAGGTCAACCCAACCCAATAAAGAGAAACTTTTTGATCAAATCCAAAGCTCTTCTGTATCATGTGCGGAATGGAAACAAGGCTCTTTAGTTTCAGCGCCTTTTCTTGTCATTGCTCCTATTTGAAATCTTTAATAGTATCAATTTATGCATGTTAATAAAGTCTCATGCTTCCAAAGCTGCAGGTTCTCAGCTTTTGTCAATATTCTTGCATCGCCGAAAGTTCCCACAAGACTAAGATACTGTCTGATGAGGAAGGCGCCTCCGAGGGCGGTTCAGGTGTAGCCAACGGCTACTCGGGTCGAGACTTCCTTTTTCCATGTGCTGCTCATTGTTTAAAGTCCAATTAGCAACTTGAAATGTGAGACTGAGGTTGAGAGACGACATGTACGACTGGATTGTTTCACAAGTAGCCAGTTTAGAAGCATTGTCGGACGATAGCTGGTGGGTTCTGAGATTGCATTTCAGCCAATTCGTCCACGTCTTTGGCTCTCCACAAGCACTGCTTACCTGCATTCAACCAAAGCCTGCTCGAACGTGATTGGTCAACACTGCTCTGACAACAAATGGAAAGCAGAACGCTTTCACTACCAAAATCTACTCCTGTTGCAGAATCTATTTATAGAGATTAGTTGACTGACATATAGACTGTAGAGTTGATGGATAGCAGCAGGCATACAAGGCCCCCTGAAACCTCTGTTTTCATTTTGTAGTTTACTTAAAATGAGGCAAAACAACATACAAAGGCATGCAAAAGAACTACAAGGAGATGCAAATCAACTACAAAAAGAGACACAGAAGAACAAGAGAAGAAGATATTTGTAACTTCAACTTTACTTTAGGTCCCCGTCTATGCTCAGGATCCGATTGTCTCAGAATCCATGCACGGATGGACAACAGTATTTCAATAGTGTTTGATACAACGCTGGTTGACAATGATAACACGATACAGCATCTTTCAAAAGTAATTTAATTCAGTTTTAACTAACATTTCCCATGGGTTAGTTTGTGAGAAACAAAAGTCTGACCATGCTCATAGTTTAAAATGCTGATTAAACTTGATTGAGATAAAAAAGCGATAGAAAACTCCATAGACGTCCAGATGTAAAAAAATAGTTTGTAAGAAATATAACAAGCCCAAAAATACAGTAACACGTAATTCTACGAATATTTTCTTTATCCTTGCGTGACTGGCTGTGCTCAGTGTGTTGCATTGCAGTACCTGTGGTAAATGGGCTCAAATATTGCTCATATTTTCTTAATTAAGTTCCTGTTGAAGCTTTAAGTGGCTGTATGGCAAAAAAAATACCGGAGTTAAAATGACACAAAATGAACTTTAGCAACACAATTAGAGAAACAGTTGTGTTTTTTTGTGAAAACAGTTTTCTTTTATAAATAATTATGTCTTTAACTGAACAGATTATTTGATTTTAAAAGCTTACAGACCGTAGATAAAAAAATATCCCTTTGGCTTTTTTGTTGCTTAATACCCATCAAAAATTGAAATCGGTGGCTAGCCATGCGTATGTATTGTATCAAATCTATTAAAAAAAAGTAGAAAAAGCCACAATATATAAATATAACTATATACAAAACAGTCAATTCATCAAAAAGGGCATGGACGTGAGTTCTTGACATCTGTTTCTACAGAACTGGAATACATTTCTTGGGATAATCTCTTACACACCACAAGCACGAAGACATAAAGTTAGAAATGCATGGGGTGCACTCTAAATGTGATTCTGTGAGAAGATATGAGAGGTGCAAGCAGAGTGCTAAAATAACTGGAATCCTACAAATGTAGACAAAGAAAATGAAAAATAAGAGGCGAGAATAAAAAAAAATAAAAAATACAAATTGTGATTCTTGTCACCTCCCCTTGGTTGTTTGAAAATGCACAAAAGGAGTGAAACAGTGAGAATAAAGAAGCAAGACCAAAATAAGAGACGGTAATATTGCAATGGATTGGCAATATGGCAAAAAAAACGATGCAAAAACAAAATGTGCTGCTAGTATTTCTTTGCAGGCCTCATTCCAGCAGCGCTCTTAGAACGATGTTATGGGTTTTTGCTTATGGACTTCAGTCAAAATCTGTGAGGGTAAATCTGTACAAAGTTACTCCTGGATTTCATCTGGTCGTCAAATTTAATAACTTTGGCTTCTTGTCTTCTCCGAAGTCTCTTTGCTTCAGTCCTTCTGCCCTTCTACTCTATCACCTCTACCAGGGGCCCTTGATAGGTGGGCCCTTGGGGCTGTACTCTACTTGATGGCTCATACAGTCTCCCGGATTACACCGGCCATCGTGTCCCTTTGCACCAGGCTGCCCAGGAGAGCCTGAGATCCCAGGAACACCCTGCTGGCCAACAGGACCCGGGGGTCCCATCTTACCATACCCTTGGGGGCCTGGGACACCTGAAAGAAGGGACAAAGAGAGATTGTAATGACCAAATCTTTTGGTTTATCTTTTTGAATATGTTAAAGGAATAGTTTGACATTCCTTTAACACATGTCAAACTATACAGGTTTATTGTATTCCATCTGCAATAGTGTGTTGCCATTTCACATTGTACATGCAGAAACAAGAAAATATGTACAAAATAACCCAAAGAATCTGTAAAAGATGAAGCGCTAACTACATGGGGCAGTCATTACACAAACATTAAAACCCTATTTTGGTCATTTGATGTGAGCGCGGTTGCTTTTTTTAACCGAAATCACTTGTCAACCCAAAATAAATAAACCGTGCCATATAAAGTGACTGCAGATGCAAATTCAGCCAAAGCTATTAGATGATGATTAAGGATTCTCAGTTGTATGAATTAGCCTGGTAATTTGAATGAAGACAGTCTTAAGAATGATGCAACATTACTTTCATTACGCTGGTAATTTACTATGCAGCAACAAATGCAAACTTTGTAATTAGCATAATTTATGTGACGTTAGAAGATTCTGACAGAGGGGTTCAGCATCAGCTTGAATATCTAGTGGAAGATTGTTGCAGATAAGTGAAGTTAAGCGCCTCAATAAAATGGGACTGGAGAAGGGATCGTCTAACTGAAATTACAGTTCAAATGTTAGACTATCTAAACTTAAAAAAACACGAAACTGTTGTCAATGCACAGTGAAATGTGCCAAATGTTAACTATTATCTACAGCTTTACGTTAGGCCGAAACACAGTATGGCTGCCATTCTAATACTCACTGATCCGTGGACCAGTGGGGTACATTACCTGATGCTCCTGGAGGTCCTACATCTCCCATCTCTCCAAGCCCCTTATCTCCTTTTTCTCCACGTGGTCCATGTGGTCCTACAGAAAGAGACCACTCGTTTTGACCACATGACAGATAAACCGTTTTATCTGCTAGTTAATAATGACACTTCTTCTATCGCGGTCATGATGCTTGAAAGATTTTTGGTATCTGATGGCTCACCAGAGGGTCCTGGGCCTCCTGACCGTCCTTGTCTGCCAATCTGCCCCGGGATTCCAGATGCACCTGGGTTCCCAGGATTACCCGGAGATCCGTCTTTCCCTGGGGGCCCAGGCCGACCTGGGGATGCTACCTCTACCGGCATCTGCATGCGCGACATGTAGTAGGCCATTCTCTCTGGGGAGGGGAAAAAAAGCAATAACAAACAATGATTCCGCAGTAGCAATAGCTCTTTGGAAGAGAGATGTGAAAAAAACAAACTGCGGCATTATACACTGTAAACATTGCAAGAATGCACATGTCCTCACCATCAAAGATCTTGATGACCTGCTGGCGGATGAAGTTCTTGACTTCATCATAATTTACAACCGCCTGTTTAAGAATAGTGAAATTAAGAGAAAAGCAAAAGGGCAAACATTAATCAAGGAAGATAAGCAAATGGAGCTAGTGAGCGCCTCAGGCCGCTGTACTGTAAGATCGCATGATGCATTATTTGGAGCCGATTTAAGTTTTATTTTTTTTTTTTTATAATAACTTTACAATTAGGTAAGTGTAATTGAACTGTATCTCACGTCATTTCCTGGTGACCCTGCAGGTCCAGGGCCCCCCGGAGAGCCATCTAAACCTTGGCTTCCTCTCTCTCCTCTGGGTCCGGCTTGGCTAATCATTGGCTGTGCATCCTTGGAGTGGTAACCTCCACCGCCAGGGGGCCCCGGTCTACCTCTTTCACCTGGAGAACCACGCTGGCCTGATGCCCCTGGTTCACCCTGGGACACACACACACACACACACACACACACACGTATGTAGTTAGTAGATACACAACAATGTCAGTCATGTAACTTATACAGTGGAAAAAAATATCATAGTAAAAGAATGCCATAAAGAAGTCAAAATTCCCCAAAATGTCGTAGTTTAGTTTGCAATAAAAAAGTTAGAAAAAAAGTCAGAAAAAGGTCATAATATAAGTATGCCAAAAAAATCATGGTATAGAATGTCATAGTATAATAGGTCATACAAATTTAAATTGTATAGTATTTCACAAAAATAACAAAGTATAGTACACCTTGCAAAAGTATTCAACCCACTTGGCATTTTTCCTATTTAGTTGCATCACAACCTGCAATTAAAATAGATTTTTATTTGGATTTTATGTAAATTAGCTACACAAAAAAAGTACGTCTAGTAGTATAGTACGTCAAAAAAAGTAGAAAAACAATTCATAGTATAGCATGTCAAAATAAAAGTCATAATATAGTGTGTCGAAAAAAAGCCATAGTATAGTGTCGAAAAAAATTCATAGAATAGTATGTCGAAAAATTAAGAAAAAAAGTCATAGTGCTATCTAGCTGTTTCACACTGTTGCTACTTTTTGCACTAAGCTAAGCTAAGCTAACCGTCTTCAGGTATTAGGTTCACATTTAAACAAGAGTTGGCATCCTACTCATCTTAATCGAAGCCACAAAGCAAATGGTCAACTATTATGTTCTTCTTTAAATGTCCTTCTCTTCTTCAAAGTTAAAAAGCTTTAAAATAAAAAAGTATACTTATTTTTCTAAATATGAGAAAGATATGAAGATTATTTGAACCCCTATTACAGAGAAGAAGCAAGCCGTCTCACAGAGCTGTTGGATATGTCTATATCACTTTCCACCATTCAGGTTGCTTAAATGCTCGGAAAAAAAAACCAGCCCTTCTACATTAGCGACAGTGATTTATCAAGGACAAAGCAGCCCATAATGGACGCCTAATGTTTACACATCACGACAGACAGGCGGCTCTTGAAATAGAGAGGAGGAAGAAGAAAAGAGGAGTCCGTTCTTGGATTTCTCCCCTGTTCTCCTCTTCTGTGCAGCTAAAACCATGACAATGCCATCCTGTCAGCTTGACAAATAGCCTCATCCAGCATCTCCCCTCAGGCTTAATAGCATTATCCCAGAGGCAGAGAATAACTTTATCACTGCATCCACCTACAGTACTGTAAGCCTGTGACTAAGGAGAGATCCAACACACTCTACAGCCAGAGAGGGTATAGCAGACGGCCGGCTGCCAGTCTGGAGAGGGGTGAAGTGAGGTAAGCAGGAAGGAAAGTGTCAGCGGGAGGGTCGGAGGGTTAGTGAACTGATGACTGTGTTAAATGCGGGTGCTGAGTGGGCAGAAATGGAGAGCGCGAGCGTGTTCTGCACCATAGTGCTCTGGCTTAAGTTGCCATGAGCTAAAGGTAACAGAAAAAGGGACCATCTCTCTGCATTTAGATGGTCTACAGGGGGCAATGGATGGTTTTTGCTCTGTTTGAACACACACACACACTCGCGTAATTTACTGTAACTGTACCACTCCGAGTCAGCTCTTACCTTTTGACCTGACTGCCCGTTGTCCCCTGGTAGGCCGCCCGCTCCCTTTCAAAACAGACAAAAGATCCATAAAAGCAATGAAAACTGCATATCACCACATTAATCTCTGCCCATTATATTTTAATGGGGACAAACATCACACCAAAACATTACTCACATCTTTACCAGCTGCACCATCGCTGCCTGGTTCTCCCTAAAGGCCAAAGTCATAGAAGGAAAAAGAAAAAGTTAAGAAAGTTATATTGGCATGGGAGCAGCTACAACGATATTTGATTACATTTCTGGGCGACAAATTTGGACGTAGACACAAGTTGAGAGGTATTAACCATGGAGCCAGGGTGCCCGGGTGGTCCTGGGCCTCCTCCCATCCCTGGAAGACCCCTCTCACCAGCTTGGCCCTTGTCTCCTTTTACACCCTACAAAGGGAAAATGGAGAATTCAGATTCTCTTCTATTGTTTGCACTTTAGCACACAAACAACATATACAGCATAGCTTATAAAACAACACATTTCCGCCCTAATTAAAGGTCATATGTTTCACAGCATTTTGCATACCAGTCCTGATGGACCAGGAGGTCCTGCTGGTCCAGCTGGACCTGTAGAACCCTAATGAGAACAGTAAACGGACATCATTGAAGATTAACACACTAACATATTACAATATCAACCAAACATGCATGTACAGCATAAAGGGCGGTGAACTTACAACGTGGCCGGAGGGTCCAGGTCGCCCCGGAGCTCCTGGGGTACCAGGATCACCCTGGAAAGATCACAGATTGACCTTTATAAATCTCCAGGGTTACACTGACTTTGATTGATCTACTCCTGCATTGTGCTTGTATGCACAGATGATTGATTTGCGCTTTAATCTTTCTCAAAATCCAGTAGGAAAGCGAAAATACTGACCTCGTGTCCCACTCTGCCTGGTGGTCCGGCTGGACCTGAAGGTCCAGCTTCACCCTGAAGGAATGACAAAGTAATGAAAAGGTAATGGAGGAATTGAGTGGAATTCTCTTCTACCAGACTAAAAACAACCAGAGTTGGTCAAAACAACTTGGTCTAACGCACAAGCAGCAGGAGTGTTGCAATGGTAATTAGACAGACAGGTAGACATAGTGTGATGGTAAAGCAACGAGCTGTTGACTAACCTTCTGTCCAGGGAAGCCACCGTGGCCAGTTTTCCCTTTGAATCCCTGAGGAGAGACATCAGAGAGAATGTGATTAGTACAGTATCAAAATTCACAAAGTCAAGGCTGCCGAAGAACAGGCAGGCGGGTCTTTGAAATCCCGAACACCTGCTCTTGGGTAGAACACAGACTGAGATACAGAGGGTGAGTGAGATAAATAAAAAATAAAGCGAAGGGAGGTCGATAGGCAGCTACTCCTTTATTCACCAACGCCGACTACAGCGCGTGGACTCACTATCCCTCTAAGATGTTGGAAGATCTTAGAAGAAGATGGGAAAGCTTAGAAGTTTCAAATGCGGTGACATCACTAGCAACATCTTCCACAATAACAAGACTCAGTAATGATTGCACATGCATGAGTCAGGAGTCAAAGGCCATACTAATGTGACAGGGGAGCCATTGGTGAAACTATACAAAAGTTAATCAGGATGACCACACACGTCTTGAAACTTCACTGGACGTATGCATTCATTTTGCAAGTCACAATCTCAAGAGCACAATAAATTCATCCATCGTTGGCAATCCATCTCTCCGTTAAGAGCTTTAGATGGAAAAAAAGGTTTAGTTATGCAGGCGGATTTGCATACTAGTTTGCCAAGGTGAGCCATGGCAATGCACTTCTAATGAATTGTATAAAAAGCATGCCTCCCGGGTTGTTTCTACCAAAACAAGTTGCTGTATGTGAAAAATAACGACGGAATTGCTGAAGTTTGAACACAAATTAGAGTAATGGTTCTGTGAGGTTGTGTTTAGACTTTTGAGCTAAATGCAAATACATCTTAGTTTAAGATGTTAGCATGCTAACATTTGCTTATTAGCACTAAACACAAAGTACAACCAAGGCTGATGGAAACAATGTTTCAGGTATTTGATCATAAACCAATGTTCTGGACGAATTCAAAATCTGACTTGATGATGGTTCGAGAGGAAAGGTTAAAGCAGTAAATGATTACACTTGATCCTGAGGGGGACATCAATATCTGTACCAAACTTCATCAAATAATTGTTCAGACAATTTACTCAAAAAAAACACAAATTGTAACCTCGTGGTGGGGCTAGAGGAAAAGTCTTGCAGCTAGCATGGCTAAAAAAAAAAGAAACAGATTCCGACATATACTGAATTAAAACCTTACATATACATAATACACAAAACCAAACGGCTACAAGTGATTCATGAAGATTGGTACAAAAACACATAATTTTCTATATTGAGATCCGCTTTGGATAGTGTGCTCTGTACTTCTCACACCTAACCCACGTTGTTTACTGCACTGGATAGATGGAGAGTCAAATGAGTCATCTAGATATTAGAGGTTTACTTACCGGGATTCCTCGTGGTCCTGCTGGGCCTGGAGGGCCTGCCTCTCCCTGGCAATGAAAACCACAGTCAGTGCAGAAGGTCAACTGTTGCATGTATTTAACTATACCAACCATAGCATGACCTCAGTGTGTGTTTGACTATACTGCTTGTGTGTGGGAATGCTTGTGTGTAACTTACCCGCAGCCCTGGTTTTCCATCTTTTCCATCCAACCCCTCAATGCCAAGGGGACCCTGTCATTGCAAAACAAAGACAGAGAGTATAAATGATGAAATTCTAAAATATTATACAGTTCATGAATATGTTGGAATTGGTCAAACGTGGATAATGTATAATAATATATCATGCATATACCATCAGCCCCGGGGAGCCTGGTGAGCCTGAGGTCCCAGTTGGTCCCTGAGATCCTTGAGCTCCATCATTGCCCTTTGAAAGCAGTGATATTTAGTACACCAATCATCATTGTGGATGCATAAAAATCAGCTCAATGTGTGATTTGTACTCACTTTTTCACCTTTCAGCCCAGATTGCCCTTCCCTTCCAGTTTTCCCGGCAATACCTGGTGCACCCTAAAAATACACACATGAACAAAGAAAGTCACTACAACTACTCCAAAGGCAAAGATTTTCCATTGAGGAGTCAAAACATTCACATACTGGCGGTCCCGGGAAACCTGGTTGTCCTTGGAAAGCCTTGAAATTAAAAAAAAGAGTAACATAAGAATATGGATTTAGGTTCTGAAGGTCACAATTTTCTATTATTTTTATGTATATGTTATACACACACCTTATCCCCTTTGGCACCAACAGGCCCAGCTGGTCCCGTGTCTCCTTTAATGCCCTGCAGACACAGTTTGGCTCAAATTATTCTCAGTTATTACAGTTTGTGATGATAAATGAGGAAGCCAGGCTTTAAATATTCCTGGCAAAAATGTAGGATGAAATGCTAACCGGGGAGCCAGCCTGTCCTTGGTACCCAGGGTTACCAGCAGCACCCTGCAGAGGGGAAGGACATGTTAGCTGGTAATATGCTATATTAACTGCAGATGCATTGTGTAGTATAAAACATTGATAGTGGGATGGCTTACTGATTCCCCTTTCTGACCACTGCTTCCTGGGCTCCCACGTTCGCTCTTCAGTCCCTGACAAATACAAATGGACAGTTAATCAATGTAGCCACCTATCCATCTACTAAAGTATCAGACTGCTGTCAATCTCTCATACTTCCTTCATAATGAGGAAGGTGAGAGTAACTTACAGGAAGTCCAGGCGGTCCCATGGCTCCCGGATAGCCGGACGTCCCCGAAGGGCCCTGAGGTCAAGATCATACACTCAATCAAACCTGGAAATAAATTATCTTTCTACTATGACTGTAGGGAAAGTGATTGGCAGATACGTACCTGCTCGCCCTTAATTCCTGAGAGGCCAGGTGACCCTGCCTCACCGTTCTGACCCTGAGAATGATGAGAGTGAGGAATAATTAGAAGACGAAGGAGACGATGTGATATGTATGCTCCTCTGGTGACAAGGCGAGTCAATATCAAAGAGACAAAACGGCTAACTGGCCTGTGCCGTCTCCTATTGGGACTGACTACATTTGATTTTGTCCTCTGCTCTCCACCTCTATCAGGCTTCAGGACGGTGATTCAGGTCTGTGACGGTGATATCTGGAGCCTGAACGTTGCCTGCACGGCCTAGATGTTGGTTCCCTCCCTATTTATCCCTTCCTCCCTTACTATGTTCTTCCAAATCTGCAGAATTCATTAAGTCATGTATTACTTCATCTAACACACAAAGAGAATTTGCATTATTATCGGGTTAATGTGTTACTAACCAACACAATATTGTGATCAGACTTTACCTCTGTAATGCGAAACATTTAAATTCTAAGTGAATATTGAATGTTGTTTTGAGATAAACATTAATATGCACGCGCGAGTGTGATCTGTTGCTTAGCAACTGCAAGCGGAAGACACACGAGTGCTGGAAGAAAAGAAAAAGAGAAGTCTTTTTCTTTGATGAGTGAATAAAAGAGCGTCGGTGAAAGCCGGGTGTTTTTTAAAATGGTGGCATCTGCGAGTGATAATTAGCTGTTAACTGTGTATTAATGTGAGTTACTCCTTTAGAGCACATGTATATCACTGTGAAGTATTAGTTATTAGAGTGATTACTGAGGGTTGTAATTCAGAGAAAGTAATTAGTGATTGATTAGACTGAGGGGAAACTAATTAGTAGCTCATCATTGTGAGTAACGTCCTCACAATGAAGGGTTATGCTTCTATCCCTCACACACATAAACAGATACACACTTGTGAAACCATGCAGCGGTCCCACAGCTCATCCATTTAACATCTCTTAAAATGGAAAGTGGAAAGTAACGAAGTACAATTACTAAAGTACTGTTGCTTTTTTGGGTGTACGTTACTATTTATATCAAATGCTACATTATACTTCTACTTCATTACATGTCAGGGGAAAGTGTTGTACTTTTTACTCCACAACATTTATTTGGGAGCTACAGTTACTATTTACTTTTCAGATTAAGGATTTTAGGAGTTCTTTGCAGTTACGAAAGAGGGATTTCTCCTTTATGATTGAAACATCAGTATTTACAATGAAATAATGTAATATATCTTTGGTTTGGATTTATTTTGCACAACTTGTACTTTCCCTTTGATGCTATAAGTCCATTGAACTACTTATGTAGGATGTTAAATGAACTATTTTTCACTTGCATTGAAGTATTTTTACATACATTTACTTAATTAAATGATGCGAGTCCTTCTTTCATCACTGATTAAAAGAGAGTAAGAGGGGAAAAAAAAAAAAGTTGGAAGTGTGCATTAAGCTTACAGGTGAACCAGATGGGCCCTGAGGACCTTGGAAACCGGGAGGTCCCTGTGGACAGAAAACATTGAAATGAACACCTGAGACAAGAATAACTTAGCAAAGGAAATAAAATATACTAACACATCTTCAAGCAGGTTTGAACTTGTTCCTGACAGTTAATGATTACTGGAAACACAGCAAGACAGCTAGTGTGTAAATCAGTGTTTAAGAGGTTAAAAAGTCTGCATATAGATACATCTATATTTCAGAATTTCAGAATAAGAGTCCACCTTTAAAGCTTTCTAGTCTCAATGATGTGTGTTAAATAACTATACTAAACTATACAATGAATGAGCTCCATAGGAGTCAAAGTTGAGCTGTCTGGAATGGTTCAATAAGAGAAAGATGTGCTGCTGAATCTTACCATGATTCCTGGTGCTCCAGCTTGGCCTCTTTCTCCTGGTATACCCTGTAGTAAAGATAACAAAATAAACTCTGTAGAGTAATTTTCACTTGGACGAAGACAGACACGCATAAATTCTCAAGTAAAATTAGCAGTAAGTGCGTGACAGACTCACTAGCTCTCCTCTTATTCCTGGTGATCCAGGCATTCCTGGAACTCCAGGCATTCCCGCTCGGTCATCCTATGAGACAAAGACATACATCACGTCTCACGTCTCTGTGTAATCTTTGTATGTGTACAATTATTTGTGCATGTCCTGAGAATATAAAAATGATTTCAACTGACCGCTGGTTGTGTCGCCTGCTCTCTCTGCAGTCTCTCCAAACACTGGAAGCAGACAAGTTATTGGAGTAATGCCTCACTGCTGACACGATATGCCGGTTGGATAGCTACTCACATCAAGCCATGAAAACTCAAATACAAAATGAGGGATTGTCATTTTGCATTAATCAAAGCACAACAACAAACAGTGAGCGAAAACCTTTAAGTGTCATTTCATATGATTCCGGATCAACAAAAAACTTGTCCTTACCTTGTCACAGTTGTCCAAGGGGGTTACACCGGGCTTGCCCTGGTCTCCTTTTTCTCCCTTGGCACCAGCTGTGCCTTGCACCCCTGGGAATCCTGTGGAGCAGTCCCCTTCTTTACAGTCCTCCTGTGTTGTAAAACACATACACACACAGCATATATACATATTTATATACTGTATATATACAGTGTACATATATACATTTATATACAAACACACTAATCAAGAGTTTTCATGCAAAAAAAAAACGGGAAAGCAAAAATATGAAAGAAAAGGATACAATAAAACCCCATTCCTCAAAATGCAGTGTTACACATGAACTTACATCACCCTCTCCTCCAGTAGAGTCTTGAGGCAGCTGGTGTGGTCCAATGTGCCTCTAGAGAAGGGGCAGGAAAACGAAAATATAATTAAAATGTACTTTATGTCATCATATACAATAGTTAGGGGGAAACCCTAATGATCAAAATCAGCTGTTTTCTTCCACATTCGATAAACCAAAACAAAGTTCACTAATGTTTCTCCCCAAATACAGTTCAAGGACAGCGTTACAATAAAGTATGTAACGACGCCTCTTCCCAATTGTATGCAACTCATTGCATAACCCTCTGTCATTTACACAAAGAGTTGTTTATGGCTCAACATGATAAAAAACACTCCTTTGGTGCCAGTTAAATGCTGCATGCTAATTCTAACCACGATAAGTTTGGGCATTCAGATAGAAGAAGAGGCAAAATACAGTATACAATTGCAATTTGCTGAGTCCGTCAAAATTACACACAAGATGCTTCACCAAACTGGAAATAAAACAAATGTAAAAGCTTTTGTATGATTTGATGGCCCTTGGAATTCAGCAGTGTTGACACTACATGCTGTACTTGATTCTTATAAAAAGACAGATATATGACAAATATGAACTGATATACAAAACCATAGCAGATATACACAAGAAAAATAAAACATCAGTACCCATTTCAACTGAAATAGAGCTGCTCACTCCACAAGCCCAATCACATTCACAGTGGAAGGCGGTCTGCTCCCTATCATAGCAGTGGGACCTTTTCCACTGAGAGGGCCTGTCAATACCACCTGGCCGGGTTTCAAAGTCATTACAAACCCATTTTACATTGTTCAAACTGGAGCCATTAGCTAGGAAAGCTATTCTATGCCGAAAGCTGTTGGCTGTTTTACGGGCACAAGGCTTTGTGCAGAAACAGACCTGCTCAAACAGAAGGTTCTCTATAATTATATGTCACTGTGCAATGTTCACGTCTGACACACTGAAAGGGATCTGCAAATTGCTTACTTTGTGATTTTTTTCCGAGCAACATACTGTTATGTTTCAGAGACAAAGCAATTGTTGAGGCTTTTTGAGAATCATGCTGCTACTTCGAGTAACATAAAACCTGCAGAACCACGGAAGAAAAAGAGACATCGAGGGGTTTGTCTACCAAGGTTAAGGCCACACTAAGTGTTTGTGTATGCCTGTAGTCATTTCAACAATGCAATGAACACAAAGTTTCTCTACAATAAGTCTGAAATATTTTCCAGAGTGGTTTACTGATTTTCAAGCACCTCCCTTTCCTCCATTACACACTATTACTCTACTTTAATTCCTGTGATGAAGGAGAAGTTCCCCTCGAGTGCTGGCTCAATGCTCAATGCTCAATGCTGGTGAGATCACCATTGATGTTTCTTTAATGAAATTAAGCCGTCAGCAGACTTGAAAGAAACAAAACCGACACCGTGCACAGGACAAGAATCCACAGATAACTTCACAAAACTTTACCTCGTTTCTCTACTTTGATGTTGTCCTTGCACTTAGTAAGCTAGCTGTGTCCACAAGAACACGGGAAACCTTCTGAAGTTTCAAACTGATCTGAGGCCAGATGCACAAAAGGCTAAAACTCGGAATATGCCTATGTAGTGTTTGCTAAATGCCTGCATGTTTCATGTAATAAATCTCAGACACTATGATATCCATGAACAGATATCAACTTTTTAATGTTGTGCGACATCAACCCATCTTTGCTCTGTCCTTACTCTGGCATATGGAGCATCCTTTAACAGTGCAACAAGCAGCACACGCTCAATGTTTATGATTTAACTGTATTCCCCCTTCAATAAAACACATACCCCAATTATAATTGTTATGACCTGAACTACAGTATTTTTACAGTATGGAGTCAAAGTTGTCCTAAATGTTACAAATAATAACCTTGTATTACTTACTTAGTTTCCTCAACTGAATCATTTGTAAATTTAAAAAAAGTTCTCAGATCACCCATGGAAGAATGGGACTTTCTTTTAATATATATATACAGTATATATATATATAAATACCACCTCCTGACACATTCATTTTTTGGGGGGCATTTGCATAATTTATACATAAGGCCCCAGATCTTAAATCAGTAGATAAGAGCCACCTCTCCTCCTATTCCTCTAATTTTACTTACGATTAATCCAGGCAAACCCGGTTTCCCCTGTATCCCGTCGTTTCCAGGGATACCCTGAAAGAAGGAACTGAGGTTGAACTGGTTTGTTGCCAATCGAAGGCCGGCCACTCCCATCTCCACCAATGGTCAAGGCAGAGTCAAACGGGTCATGGTCGAAATGAGCAAACCTGTTCCTTTCTTTAACATGTCTTATGAAACTTAGCACTATTTTGCATTCAGCCACTGTTGTCAAAGACATGACCACTTCCATCACCACTTTTGATGTCTTTCCTGCACCTTTAAATTCCGCAACACAGATTACAGTAACACCTTATTTGAAGGTCTGCTCAAGTTACAAACTTTAGAAATTAGTCAAACTGGTTCTTTAAATGAGCATTGCATTTTTTTTTACATTTATATTTAAGACCTTCAAATAACTGTTCATGTCTTGACGGTTATTCCCAAAGCTTGCTCAGTTGCTTCCCACATGGGTTAAAGCTTTAAGCACCGGACAGGTTAGTGCATTTATCCTTTTTGATTTGGATTATAAAAGCCGTTTTTTTAAACCAAGCTATTACACACATTCAGTATATTATGTTGCTCCATTTCCTACATGCATATTATTACATATTATTTCCCATCAAGTTGCAAAGCATGTCAAAGCATTGCCTTTCGTGAAGCAACCCAGTTGCCCAAGCTGAAATCGTAAGTAGCTTGTAGTTTACTGCACGCTGATGGAGCAGCTACACTGAATTTAGCGGAGAGGGACGCCCTTATCGTCCTACTGTCCATTTATCTTACCTGTAGTCCTTCTGTTCCAATAACACCTTCACGCCCAGGTTGGCCAGGAGGGCCAGGAGGTCCTGGTGGGCCCTAGAACACAAAGACATGGCCACAAATGATCCACACATTCATATTCAAAAAAACAAATGAAGAATTGTGTGAACAAACTTTGCAAGGTAACAACACAAGCTTGCAAACAAAGCCCAAGTTATCAGACAGGACTGCTGGTTGACAGATCAGACCTGAGGCCCGGGCTGCCATGTGTTTATTGGAGTTCCTGGAGCTCCCTGGAAGGAAAAAGTAGTCAAAATCACAGCAGCACTGGTGCTTGCAAAATGTACAGAAAGTGCACAGTGTGAAGTTTAGAATAATACAACAAATGTCAAAGTGCGGAATGATGCAGAGGGAAAATAACTGAGCTTGAACGTACGTTTTTCTCAATATGGAAAAGTCAATACTATGGAGTCATAATAAAACTCAATGTGTATTCAAACTCAACAACAACCACAACAAAGGCAACACGTCTCTAGATTAAAGTAATTGTACATCTCTATTTGTTTATTTCAGTGTGTGTGTGAGTGTGTGTGTGTGTACTCACAGGTCCGCCTATGCCTGTGTGCACAGGTATTATGCAGTTGCACTCTCCTGGTTCACCCTGAAATATACATTAGAAAAAGACCCATAAAATAGCGAAAGTGAAACTCTTTGCAAAATGTTAAGCACATGCTCCCAAACAGAGTCCTCATTCAACATTAAAACTCCAGTTAGTGTAAGAAAAAGTCAGAACCCTTTGAGCTTCCAGGACTCTTCTGTGCAGTTTTCCTTAATCTTGCATCACAAAGACATTGAAAACTGCAGGGGGCGAAATGCTATGTACGCACTTTTGCCTTACGTTACCTACAAAACCTTCATGTAGTGTAAGAATACAATACATGTATGGTATTATAAACCAAAGAAAGGTGCATTTCACCTAACATCTGCAAAATGAAGAGCCAATGATAGACCCAATTACACATCTGCTTTAACATCCAAGTCTGTTTTTTACTGCACATCAGCTCTCCAGCATAGCCCAAGACTAAATACACTAAACAAAGATTCAGAGTCCTCTGCAAAATTGTAACTATTTTTCTTTCTCTTAGTTTTTCTCGATTTGTTTTGTCTTGAACTGTGTCCCACATGTCACAACCCTCCCGACCCTTAAGCACTGCCTCCACCGCTTCTTCATCTCTCCCAGTCAGACAATCTGGACTGGTGGCTCTGATGAATGCGGTAATTAATAGTCTCACACACTTTCTCTCTCAAGGCCCCCGAAACTCCTCTTGTCTGCCAGCAACAGTACACTCGTCACCTTCGCTGCTACTCTATCTGTGGCTCGAGGCAGGTGTGTGCATGTGTGTGTGTGAGAGCATGTATGTATGTGTGTGTGTGTGTGTGCGTTTGTGTGAGATGAGAGGAACCATCTCTTGTGATCACCATCTGTTCTACCCCCTTATATTCAAACCCCTCCAGATCCCTTCATCCAAACAAAACGGTAGACTTACCTTGTCCCCCGTAGCTCCATCAAGTCCCTGCAAGAGAAGGGGACACACAGACACGCACACAAGCGCTTAGTTACTCTTGCTTTGTTGTTCCAGAAGAAGGCTCACGGGGCAGTGAGCTGAGTGTAGATCAGGGGACAAGAGGATGAGATGGAAGCAGACATTGCCTCTGTTATGGATCGAGGCAGACATCCTTGGTTACAAATGATGCCTAAATCAAGGACAATTCCCAAAGAAGCTCAAAGAAAAAAAACTCTGAACAGATGCTAACGCTGATGCAAAAGCTCAAGTTTTCTACGAAGATAAAATAAATAAAAACATCTCTTCTAATTGTTGATGCATATGTACAAAAACATGCAAATGAAAAACAGACATTAAAGGGATAAGACAACTTACAGGTCTGCCATCAGCCCCTGGCAATCCGTTAGACCCAGGGATTGCATCTCTACCCTGGGTGAAAAAGTAAATAGGAAACAGTGTTTGACAATATAACAGCATGACATTATATGCCCATATGAATATGCAAAAGGTGTACGTATTAATGTCGTACCGGGGGGCCTGCTATTCCAATGCCCTCAGGCCCACGTGGTCCTGGAGGCCCAGCTTCTCCGTTGGAGCCCTATCAAGAGAAAACTCAGTATCCCATGGTTTCATTGTCTCAAAAATAAATGAGGTACATTTGATTGCATATTGCAACAATAAGGCTTCCACCTCTCTATTTTATACTACCTTGTCCCCTGCAGGGCCAACATGTCCATTTAATCCTCTGACTCCAGGAGGTCCCTGTACAAAACACACATATTAGACCAAAATATGAAATGTAGTGTAGGAAATTTGGACTTGAGAAATATGAGATTAACTTACTACAGGTCCTGGGAGCCCTCTTGGTCCCTCTTCACCCTAAGACAAAAATCAAAAAGATAAAACATAAAAAAAGGCAGGAGGTTTAGGTGGTCCGAGGCAGCTCGGTCTCATTAGGCCGTCAAATACAGACACTTTGTCACGCGCGTCTGCGTCTTATACAAAAGCACGAGGTGCCCTTTAGCGTCTGTATGAGACGCACCGGGCTTTCAACTACTTACAATGTCAACCCATCTTTGGCAATAGTATACTCCCTGAACAACTGCTCTGGCCGTCCATCCACTCTGTCCATAAGGAGGAGGGCGGGATGGATGGATAGGTCAGTAAAAAAATACTTTCACCCAGGCGACCGCTGTTCATGTCCTCTGTGAAGCCAAGTCAACGTTGGCTTATTGTAAGTTAGATAAGTTAACTTAACTAGTAAGTTACAAAAGTAGTACTATGTAAGTAGTAGGGAAAGACCAGCTTCCCTATGTCAAAAAAAGGATTAAAGATTCCACGATGAATCAAATGATTTCAGAGAGAACAGCCTAGGGTTATCTTTAGATAGTTATTTACAACCTCATGAATGTCTTTTTAGTTCTAAGAGACAGGAAAGCACCACTATCTTGGATTCATTACTGAGATCACAGCAGGACCACATCCAACTTGGAGCTGTGAGTATACTTTGTATGACAGAGCTTCATCAGCTGTCGACATAAAACTCCAGATGTGAACACATCAGTCTTACTTGTGGTCCTGGAAGGCCAACTCCTGCAGCACCAACTTCTCCCTACAGGGGACACAAGACAACACAGATTGGAATATGTGATACATGATTAGACACAATCATCCGCATGTATTTATAGACATGATAATACAATAAATAGACATTCACACCTTGTTTCCTTTGGGACCAGAAGGCCCCTGCACACCTGGTAAGCCTGGTTTTCCCTAAAGAGAAAACATGTAAGATTATAATCAACAATTTTTCTAGCACAGACAGCCAGAAGTACACCCACACAAGCACATCTATATATAAAATACATAATATCTATATTATGAATAAATGAATAAACAACTCCCTAACATTTCTGCCAGGCTTCCCTTCCCCTGTGGGACCAGGGTCTCCTCTCTCTCCTTTGGGGCCTTGCACAGCTACACCATCACCAACTGCAGTGCCTGTAGAAGGACAGCTGGTACAAGCGTCGCCCTGAGAAAACACAACAAATCATGATCCAGGAACCTTTTGGAAAAGTAAAACTTAAATTGAAAAAGGATAGGTCCTCCATTCAATCAATGTTAATTTACCCATAATTAAAAACCATCATTGGTCCAAAAGTGTGAAAGTGGTATCGAAGATATCACTTGTTATTTGATGTCTCCAAGGATGGAGAGACAAAAGCTAAATTCATTCAAAGTCAAAACAGAGCCAAATACCTGTGGATCTCTATCGTATGCTATGCAGAAAACATGGCTGCTACCTTTTTATACTGTAAGTCATTTACAACTGATGCTATGTTAGTTATAAAATCATTCACCAGATGCAAAGTTGATCTGACTTAAGAGTTCAGGTACTCTGTACCTTTGCTCCCCTCAAGCCCATTAGTCCGTCCCGACCAGGTTCTCCAGGCAGTCCTGGGGCTCCAGAAGCTCCGTCGAGTCCTTTATCCCCTTGGTCGCCTTCTTCACCCTAGTTATATTGAAATATGATTATAAGAGGGCCTAACAGTCAACTCTATAGCTCTCACAATGATTCCATTAAAGGTAGAGTTTTTGACGAGTGGTGCTATCGAGAAACGTTTTTTACGAGTGGGTCCTTGTTTTATTGTGTTTTTTTTAATCATGTACATAAACACCAACACCATTAGTCACACAATATCCCACTGATGTTGCACTGTTGTGGAAGTAATGTGCCAAAAAAAACTCTGCAATGCTAGCAAGTCAACTATTAAATACTGCTGAATTTAAAATATTCAAAACATCATTTGACATCAAACTTAAGTCTTTTATTATAATTGTCTGGTTCTCATATCTGTTTTTTTATCATGAGATGTATTTAAAAGTAAAATACGGACAATGGTATCAGCCTTAAAAATCCTCTGTTTGTCTGACTCTGCTTTGAAGTCCAGGCAGAGTGAATGTGACGAGAGCTTCAAGGCAATTCAAAGTAGCCTGTCTCCGTTGATGGCAGATTTATTTCCCAGTTTTTTTGGGGTAAAGTGACGTGAACGCTCCAAGAGACAGACTTGGTGACCTGAAATAAAGCAGAGTGCCTGGGCTCCTTGGGGAATATTAGGCCATACCATTTGGGGTGATTTTCCTGCAGACACCCTTTGTCCCATTAGATGTCAAATTAGTTAAGAAAGTCTGACCGTCTTTAAAGACAGCGAGCGACTCCAAATAGTCTAACTCCTCCAGTTTATCCAATAGGTTATTTAAGGTAATTATTATTATATATATGTAAGAAACTTACCCTTTCTCCTTTTCCACCAGCAAGACCTGTTGGGCCCTGTGTAAGCAGATAGAAGGTGATGTTCAAATGCACGCAGATATACGATACACACGCAAAAGTGCTGTCATCTGAAAGTATCGTGCAAGCCTTTATCCATTCAGATAAAGATAATTGTTGAAATAAAGCCAACCGCAGAGGCACATACCATGTAATTGGGAGGTATGAGAGAATCAGACAGAGATTAATTTCACTAAATAACAATTCTGCGGTAAGAGGAGAATCCCTGCATATCCTATTTGTACAATATGTTTCTTGGTTGATTCGCACTGGGGGGGGGATAAGATAACAAGAAGCTGGTTATGTGGAATTGATATGACCAAATGTCTGTCATTAATTCAGATTAAAAACAGATCATTCTGTCTGTGGTGGTGTTTGCAAGACTTCTACAGCTGAATTTAACTGTTAAAGGATTCTATCAAATTATGTTCTATAACATAATATGCAATAACATAAAGCAAAATAAAACAAATGATAGCAATATATACAGTAATATATACAATAATATATGCAGCAGGGAATAAAGAGTCCCTTTTTTATTCTAGGCTTTAGGAGCGGAGAGAGCATCACTCAACTGACTATTGAAGGAGGGACCAGGAAAGTCTTGAGAGGTCTTTTCTCATCTGACTATTCATTCTGTGTGTTTCTCTTTGTGTTGTGCTATCCAGATCCAGAGCAGTCGTACCTGTTTGCCATCAGCTCCGACTCCTGGAGGTCCCGGTGGACCTGGAAGGCCTGGTTCGCCCACTCTTGTTCCATCAGGCATTTTTATGCCCGCTGGTCCACTACCCACCTCGGCCGGCTGGCATTGACCACACTCACCCTATCACAAGGGCAGGGAGTCCGGAGGGTTAGTTTGCATGAGAATAAAGCTAAAGAGTGCAAAATGCAATTCATACGTCTCCACTTACCTTCTCACCCTTGAGGCCAGGAAGACCAAGACCTGGCAGCCCTTGCTCTCCCTGTCAAAAGATGAATAGAATATTAAAATGCAACAGAATGAGATGAACTGAAAAATGTGCACATACAAATGGGTTTTCTAAACGTAATTGTGAGAGGCTTGTGCACAAGCAAAAGTAACATGTGGAAAAATATTCAATAGCCCAACTCTCCTTTCAGTTGAAGAATGCATCATTAGCTATTAGCATCTAGAAATCTGGCATATAATAATGTGATAATGTGATAAGTACTGAAGTAGTTATTGACAAAACAGAAATACTATATATTAATATACAAGCTTTTCTCTGGTTCTATTTATTGATGTTTTGTGTTTAAATGCCTTATTTAACATCTGGCTAAGGTTGAGATTTAGCCTTTTGGCTAACACTAGCACAGCTACAATGATGTTGAGCGATGTGCATTGTCCCCGAGAATAACTAAACTAATGACAATTCTACACTTTTCAGTCTACAAACATTTGAAGCATCCATCAAAGATCCTGCTTCACAGTAATAAAAGCTTGTCACTGCCCTCTTACCTTTGAGCCTCTCTGTCCATCTTTGCCACTGGGTCCTCTTGGTCCAGGCTTTCCCTGTCACATGGAAACAAATTCATTTAACAACAATCACTGAATCATATTGTGATGCAAGACATTCTTTTTCGAAGAACTGAATCTGAACTTACCGTCTTGCCATCAGCTCCTTTGCTGCCTGCGCTACCCTGCAGACAAGTGAAAAATATAAATAAAAAATATCTGAAATTCCCCAATTGATAAAAATGGATGAGACTTTTAAATTGGTAATTCACATTTCATAGGAAGGTGCACCCTACAGGCAGCTATGTCAAAAGATTTTTTGGGTTTTCACTACCTAAGCTTTCACTAATAAGTTCCCTGCAGAGTAAAATCCCTTTGGCTGACAGTTTTAGGCCCTAAAATTAGCACACCGCTGTGATTATCTTCCTGGTGAAGTCTATTATGAGCCCCATTCAGCCTCCCACTGAGTGAGTTCCCCTTATGTAAGCCTAGTCTACTATTGAGGTCACCGAATCTCAGTGCTGTTTCTTTTTCGTGTTACATCACTTACCTTTTCTCCTCCAAGGCCAGGTGATCCTACATTTCCAGGCTCTCCCTATGGAGCAGACAAAATTGAACGATACATCATTTTTAATGAAGGTGCTTATAACTGCTCACACATGCAAGCAAACACACCGGCAGTAATCAAATCCCCAAAAAATCATGACCCAATCAGTTTTCTTCTACCATGTGTTTTACGGTGTATTTCATTGTTTCCTTTCAACAACAAGATACATTATTTAAATTTGTTTTGTCTTGGTTGTTTTTATGAGTTTACTAGAATAACATTAATTCTACCTAAAAACAGACTTACTTGTTCTCCTCTTTGTCCAATCCCAGGCTCTCCTTTCCCTCCCTTCTGCTGCAGGGTTTGGGTCTGGACACCGGGGACGAGGTTCGGGGGTAACTCTCCGAGGGTTGGGCACACAGAACACGACTCTCCCTAAAAGCGTGTGGGCAGATTGGAGGAGGATCAGAGATTGTCTCCATGTAATTATCCACATCAGGTCTCATTTAAATAAAAACAAACTAAATTAACATGGTTAGAAATGTCCTGGTGGTCCAAGACAGGTGCAAAAGAATGCTACATGAAAAATTATATTTGCAGCTTTAGCAAGACATACACTGTGAAAGTTCATTAATTAGGGTACTACACCTAGCTGACAGCTGAATAAAGTAATCTAAAGAAGAAATTGTTTCACATCAAGCCAAATAAAACCTGACCTTTTCTCCTTTGAAGCCCCCTGATCCTGGTTCGCCCTGCCAAAACACACAAAAATAGACATTGAAGATGGCAAAGCAGTCAGAGCGCACCGTGATGAATGTGTTTGCTTTGAGATGGCATTGGAAGCATACAGTGGGTGCCACTAAGCAGATGTTGGAGTATATCAATAATGTGTGAGTGGGTAGGTGTGGGTGCGTGGATTGGAGCGGGTTGGCATCCATGCACACATGTGGGTATAGACTTACTACGGTGGCCATTTGCAGCAGTACTGAATGTCTGTGACTGAACTTTGGTGTCTCTATGTGGAGTTTAGTTCAGCTAGTTTGCTTGCATCTGCTTTAGGAGGGAGCCTTCTGCACTGCTGATGTTAGCATATCTAAATGTGTAGGCATGCAGATGAGTGTGTGTGTATAGGTCACGCTTCCACAGAATATGAATGAACCATAAGCTGTAAATGAATGAGGGGGGGAGCTCTATACCTTCTGTCCTGCCTTGCCATCTGTACCCAGAAGCCCCTGGTAAAAAAAACAGGGACAAAAGAGAGAACAGAGGAGCAGGGATGAGCCAAAAGTATTGTAAGTTCAACTTTGATGCAGTGAGGTCATATCTCTCTCTCTCTCTCTGTTGCTCTACATCTTTCTCCCTCTGCCCTAACCAGGTATGACAGATGGATGCTGGCATTATTGGAAATCGTTGCACAGAGAATCTCATAAGGCTCTAGATTTATATTAGAGCCACACACACACACACACACACACACACACACACACACACACACACACAAATCATTCCCCATTTCACCTGCTGGGGTAAGTGGGAAGATGTAGAATGAACAGAAAGAGAAACACAATGCACGGTATGTTGCGTCCACCCACACCGAAAAAAAAAAAAAAAAAAAGATGTGCTTAGATTGCATAAAAAAAAATGACCTTTGCCTGGGAGAATACACTTTTGACAGCATATCACGCTTTCTCTCCTTGAGCTGCTGTGAGAATTACAAGGGCAAATATAACCCCGAGCAACAAATAAACTCCATACCTTCCCTCAGAGTGATAAGGAGAATAAAATAAAAGTGCTCAAGGTTCAATCGTCAGCCACAGCTCAGACTGTGTCTACGACTCTCTAATAAAACACGGTGCAAGATCATAAAAATGCTAAACTGAACACTCAGGGCAAGTTCAGAATACATAACAGTTTGACATTACAGTATACGTTCAAACTTTTGTACTTACAGGCAGTCCTGTCTCTCCTATCCCTGGTGATCCAGGCTCTCCTTTAGGGCCCGACTTCCCTTGCAGAGCCACTGTGTTACCCATGTCTGCAGGCAGCACGGGGCACACTTCGCATGCGTCACCCTGGTGATTGAACATGAAGTCGAAAATCACAATACGTGGCTAAGAGAGCACACAGGCGTGTAGATTAAGAGATTAAAGGCAATGTTTAAAGATACCTTCTCTCCTTTAAACCCTGTTGGTCCTCTTGGTCCCTATGAAAACAGCAGATTGCCAGTCAAACACTGATGTATCAGCTCAGTTAGAATACCGTGTATTGGAAGCTCATGCAGACATTGCTGGATATCAATCAATGTTTAAAAGAGTCTCTCACTGGATCTCCGGGCAATCCATCGTCTCCCTCAGGTCCCGCATCTCCCTGTTAACACAAATCACAGCATTTGTCTTCAGATTATTGTTACACGTAAACTGAAAACTATCCATAAAAAAAGCATCTTTGTTTTTAACTTGTCTGAGCCCAAAGTGGAACCATAAAATGGAGTGAAAATGTTAATATCTTTGTCTAGATCAGTGGCGAATAAATCAAATGGATTATATATGGGGGGGGCTTTTTACAATATCATTTGTCATGTGCCGAATGGTGAACGTACCTTGTCTCCCTTTGCACGAGCCGGTTCACCAGGAGGGCCCTGACAGGAAGTAAAAGTACACAAGTCTGATCAAAAGCTGTTTTTAAGACGCTTTTAGACTTCCGTCATGGTCAATGAATGCTAATAATAAACTAATAAAAGTCACGCTAAGACGAGTGTAAGGATAATAAGATAATGGGTTACACCATCCAATAGGTGCATATGTGTTTCTTTAAAAAACAAGTGTGGATTTGCAATAGCTGCGACCACGGATGTGCATGCACTACGCGTTCATAAGTTCACACACACACAACCTCACAACCACTTGACCCCCGATGCCTCCTGGGGGATGTTCTTGTGGACTTGACCGACCAACCGAGAAAAAACACACTTACTGGTAGGCCTGGCTTTCCAACTCCCGGTGGGCCTGGAAATCCGGTCTTCCCTGGCTCCCCAGCCAACCCCTCGGGACCCACCAAACCTGGGGTACCCTGGGAAAACAAGATGCACACAGCTCTATTAAATCCACTGAACTGAATGTATGTGACGGATAGATTGATGGTCGAAACTCCCGGACTTAATGAAAGCAGACCTTCTGTCCCTTGGGGCCGACTACACAGATGGACCCTCCTCGACCCTGGGAAATGGTGACAGACAAGAGAGGGAAGTGACAGCGTCATTATGGTCAGTGACATCATCAGTGATGGCCCGGAATAATAAAGCAAGCTCTCCAGAAATCTATCTTACTATTTTTTTACGATTAGAATTAGAAAGAGAGAATTATAGAGTCTGTAAGATACATTGTCTTCAGCGGTGCATATGCAATATTTTCTGGCTCCCTGATTCAAGTCACATCAACAAGCACATTCATATTCACAATGTCAGATGGCTGGCAGGCCTAAGAAAATCTATCCTCAACCAGATCCATCTGTCCACAACAAGCACTTAGCCTGGTGAACAGCTAAATGTGTGTGTGTGTGTGTGTGTGTGTGTGTGTGTCTAATGCCCGAAAACCAGCAGAATATCTCAAGAGCACACACACACACACACACGTTGTAGTTTGTTCTTCAAAACTTTTCATGCGTCTACAGGACCACTGCGCTGAACAGGGAAGATTAAAAGGTTTAAGTCTTCCTGAATAGGTGCCTGCCTGTGTGGGAGATGAACAGCACAGTCAATGAGGCAGCATTGATTGTGCAAGCTTTGTTGCTCTAGCCTAATCTAACAGGCATTAACAGGCCGACTTAACGCCATGGGAGAGTGGAGGGGAGAGAGCGGATATCAATGGGAGTCTTAGCTGAAAGAGTAATACCATATAAGTTTACTGAATATCCGCTCTTAGTCTGATAATAGTGGGCCTTGTAAGTGCATGTGTGTGTAGCTGTATTAGTGTGTTCATGAGTGCATGCTCTCTTGAGCATTTGTGCAAATGAAAATATAGATTTCCAAATGACTGTTTGACTTCACCTCAAAGCAACTATCATGCCTTCATTGATTGTCGTTAGAGAAGCTAAAGACAAAATACATACAAAATGAAAGACCTACAGTTCTCCCTGGAGTG
The DNA here is from genome assembly GCA_032191485.1 of Leptoclinus maculatus. NCBI lineage: Eukaryota > Metazoa > Chordata > Actinopteri > Perciformes > Stichaeidae > Leptoclinus > Leptoclinus maculatus. Next base: position 25,389,463 of record JAVDOI010000002.1, read on the forward strand.
CCTGTGAGACCCTGTGCACCAATTTCTCCCTTTTCTCCCTACACAGAGACAGAGTCAAAAAAAAAAAGGTGAGAAACTTTAAATAATAAGGGGTTAGATATGAATTAGATGAACATTGAGAGGTCGAATCTTCATTATTCAATCACTGAAGGTTTCTTAAAACCTTTCACCTTGTAGCCTGCTGCTTCGTCCCAGTTGGGAGGCAGTGTCTGTGGAGAGGAGGAATGGAAACAAGGCCCGGGTCAATGACCACACTCTAACGAGACATCACACACACACACACACACACACAACCAGAGAAACATGGGCATGCAGGTACATACAGATGTATATACTTGAATCAGACACATCAAACAGATACTTAGACACGTATACATGAACACGCTCACAGAGACCTGCATGAACAAATTCACGGACTCCCAAAGTCTCGGCACACACTAATTCCCACTGCAGTATCGATTTTGGGACCCGACGCTTGAAAATCTGAATTTTTGAATAAACAGCTGAAGGGTGTGGCGAGGTCTAAAGGCGGTGGGGTTGTGGTTCTGTAACCTGTGGCAGAAGATTGGCACTCACCAGCTCGCCTCTCTCTCCCTTCTGGCCCTTGGGTCCCTCTGTGCACTGAGGTTAGAGACACTTAGTTGGCATGTATTATCGCAGATCACTTTTTTTGTTCATACTGTGTGCTGCATGCCAAAAAAGATAAAACAATGCTTTTTTCTGCAAAAAGGAGGCACGGTGCGATAGTGAGAGGCAATGGAAAAGTTACTTACTGGACCTGAATGGGAGTCAGAACAGCCATCACCCTAAGATGGAGAGGGAGGCAGAAAAGAAGGACGATTGCTTTGTGGGGTCAGGAACAGAATCAGCGAGTGGAGAATGCATATCAGCTCGGTGGCAGCATTATATTAGACTACAGGGACATCAAAGTGTAAATGTATATGTGTGTGTGTGTGTGTGTGTGTGTGTGTGTGTGGATAGGAATCAGTGCTGATTACTGGGCATGCCTGAGCACATGTGATGACATCACACATTCCGCTGATAGTAGTCCGACTACACACACACACACGCAGAGAGTTGTGTGTCTGTATGCATTGTGTCTCTCATACTCACCCTGTTGCCTTTTTCCCCTTTAAAGCCAGCAACTACCTGCAACACACACACACACACGCACACACACACAGCATTACACACTCCGCAGTGTTCTACTTATAACATTCGAACAGACGTGAAAGTAAAGATCAGTGATCCTTACATTTTCTTCCCTACTCAGGAGTAAACAACCAGCACACTACAGACAGATAGACACAGAGAGAGATATCATTATTATACTGTGTTGGATGTTCCCCCCGAAAACGTGTTGCGGTAGGCTGAGCAAAAGTTTGTGAAGGTAAAGTAAAATGGGTTGTAGTTTGTGTAGTCGCCAGCTGGTGACACTGTTACACAAAACAAAACTGGTGCTGAACCCCTGAGCTGCTACAGCTACACAGCTAAAGAAGGATGGGAGTTGAGGGTGAGCGGGCACGCACACTCACAAACACATAGACATACACTCAGAAAACACACAGCTCCAGCTCCCATGGGAGACGGAGATCAATAGTAATGTCTGATTCCCACAGCACAGGAGGGAGGAGACCAGCTGCTCCTCACAGGAGGGCGCACACACACACACACACACACACACACACACACACACACACACTCAAACACACACCAAATAAGGATAACCATTATCCTTTGGCAGAGGCGAGTAATTAAAGCTGAATCCAGCCCAGTGTTTCGGGGAGTCATGCTTTCAAAACCCCAGCAAGTTTGCATATATTGAAGCAGTGACTATGAGCTCGCTGAGATGACGACAGGGGTGGTAGTAACAGCACACATAGACAATGTGTAATTCTCCCTTGTCTCTTCCCCCCACCCCCCACCATCCCTCCTACGAGCTACAAATCCATCAATGGCTGGCTCGACCGGCTGCAATGACGAGTCACTCTTTCCGAGCTCTTTGTCTGGCCGCGGGGCTTAGTCAAGTCCTGATATAGTTCCACTTAAAACCTCAGCTGCCTTGCCTTCATTGTTTATTATCTACATTCAGCTTTGAAATGGAAAAGTCAGATTGTTGCAAAAGGGCAGAACACTTTCGCTGTGCATTATGAAATGGCATTAACATATCCTTGTAAGCCAAGCACATTAATGCCGTCTTTACTACTCTCAATTAAAAGAGCAGAAATGTGGATCTCTGAAGATCACACACACCATGCTCACTGCATATTAAGTTGGTATATCCATAGGGTTGTACTGTTTGTATTCATACTATATGTATTCAAACAGTGAGATGCAGTGGTTTTCTGAAAACTTCAGCATCTATCTAACTCACTGAATGTTTGTTGCCTCTCTCTCTCTCTCTCTCTCTCTCTCTCTCTCTCTCTCTCTCTCTCTCTCTCTCTCTCTCTCTCTCTCTCTCTCTCTCTCTCTCTCTCTCTCTCTCTCTCTCTCTCTCTCTCTCTCTCTCAAAATTGACTGGTGGACCCTTAAGTGTTTCAGTCTTTAAAATTGGCACCCGGGTACAAAGTTTCGTTTTGGCACAAATATCCTAGTCAGTAGTCTCATATTAATATTAAGTTAGTACATCCAAATTAATAGGCTCACTTTTTGACATCCAACATCCCAATACACAGGTGGTAATTCTACATCATGCATGCCAAAATCTATGCTCATTTATTAGCATAAACATCTCAAAAGACAGGTTGAATTTCGAATGACCAAAATCCTGTTTTTTTTGGTATTAAACATCCCAATGGGCTCATTTTCTTCTTCCCATTTGTCTCTCTAGCTGCCAAGGACTTGACAGATCAAGGGCAAAACCCAGCACTCTAATACAAACTGAATTACAGCATAAACATATATTACTACTTGCCTGGGATGTACGTTTCAATACATGTACGACATGTATTTCATTTGGGTTTAAGGGTCGCTTTCTCAAAAGCATTACTTACTCTTGACTCTTAATGGAAAAAGACAGAAAATAAATGATGACATTTCATCTTTGGAAAAAAGCCCTTTGAGTTAATAGATTCCTGGTGAGCCCTTTTTGACTCACATAACCACGAAGCCACTTATGTAGCAGGAACAAGCTATAGAGGAATAGCTGAAGCAGCAAGACATGAACAGTGCGGTGGAAATTGGTTTCTGACTGAGCTTTAAGGATTGTGCAGCAGAAGCCAAAATCTACCCCTTATTCAGACCGTTTATTACCATTATCACATGAACACACGGGCTTTTTGTGTTGCAGTACATATTATCAGGTTGTATTATCAATGGATTCCTTTTTACTGTGCCTATTTTTTACCCTAGAAAAAAAGCACTCTCTACTGTGTCATTTGACCATGTTAAATTCACAGAACAGAAGAAAAGTCACTCTTGTTTCTTTGCCAGTGTGTTTGCCCCCAAGTGGCAAGGCAGGCTGAGTTCTCCAACCCAGGTAATAACCTACATTGAGGAAGTCAGGGGAGGTGGCCAGCTGCATTAGCATGCACACACACAGGAGCAACATAATGAAGTGTCTGGAGTTTTGTATTCTATTTGTGAACAGAACATGTCTATTGTAGGTGACTGATAAAATTAATAGGCAGCAGCAACTCCCGACTGAGGCTCGGCGCATAATGAAGTGTAAATCAGTCCTCGGTCAGTCAGCGAGCTGTATACATTTGAGGGAGGGAGGAGGAAATAGAGATATATATATATATATATATATATATACGATTTATTGTTTTCACCATGCACATCACGCATACACACAACATGAAGGTGTTCCATTTCAGCAGATAATAAGTTTATCAACCCATGTGCTTCCTGGACCCTACATACTCCAATTCAACGGGACATGCATGTGTTTGGACTGTAGCAGCTTGAGGCTTGCTTTGAACCACTGTGCTGTCAAACAAGTTGCATTAGGAATTCAATACTATACTACTGTGTGTGTTAATTGTGAGGCTTACTTTCTCTGCCAGATCCTTTGATGCAAAGATCTCCTGTTGGTAGATCGAAAGACAATTGAAAGAATGAAAGAAAGGGAGGAAAAAAAGAAAGAAAGAAAACGTCAGGCCTTTTTCCTTCCACGTTATATCTGAACATGACCTCATTATTACTACAGTACAATTCCTGGCTTTACGTTGGTCCAAAAGTGGTGTCTGTCTATGTTTAGACACTAATGCTGACAGTTTCATGGCCAAAACTCGCTCAAATCATATTCAGACAAATATGAAATCCAATAGCTTTGAAGAGCAGTCACATGACATGTTATTCAGTCTGGTTTTCCCCATTTTGACAGCACCGCAACCTAGTTCTGGTTTCAGCCCTAACTCTTGCCCAGTTTTTAATCAAGAAATTAATCTAAATTATCTAAATTATTTTCTAACCTTTGAGCATATAGTTTCTCTTCAAAGTCACTGGCAGCTCTGCTGCAGTTCATAGTGACTACAACTATTGAAGATGTCCACAAGAATGGCAGCATTTGCACTTGAAAGTCTCCATAATATCAACATCATATGACATCTTTGGCGTAGGCAAACTGTTGTTTGCTGTTGCATGTGGAGTGCATCCCTTTAAACCTGGTTTCCATTACAATTCATTGCATCAGATAAACAACAAAGAAAGGAGAACTAAGGGCCATCTTGGTTTCATACACGGGTCATTAACAGTCAAGAGTGAAAAAAGACATGAAAGAGGATAAGAGAAGAAAGAGAAGTACAGTACCCCATGAGCACAGAGGCAAACGAAGAGATGGACCCTGCTGTGCACAGAGTTACAAATCAGGCACAAAAAAAAAAAGTTGATGACAAGAAACACGGAGGAAGGACTGGAAAGCTGAACGGAAACAATTTGTTCAAGAAGGCAAGTTAGAAGGGGTGGAAATAAAGAAGAGTTTCAGCTAAGGGAAGAAGGGAGAAGAGATTTTACAGCTAGTTTTGGACTTAAAGATAAAAGTCAAGTAGAAACACGCTGAGACGGGGGAATAAAATACAAAGGAGCCTGTGGCTCCTCTGGGGATCAGATGACCTTTCAGTTGGGAGCTGGCTTGAAAGCAAAGAAAAAGAAGACGTTTACAATGCTGGAAGATGAGAAATGGACAGTGTCGGAGAGATTTTGTCACACCTCAGGAAGGCAGCAACTACTGTGACCCAAACACCAGAACACAAGCAACGGTACACACACCTCTGCACCAAACCTGATCTGACTGTTAATTGCAAAAAGCAGGTTGTTTAACATCACTGCAGGTGGTATCGATCTCGCAATCTAGCTCTAAAAAAATATTGAACTGTTGCTTTAAAAGAGTACTTAACGTTGCACTCCGATACAATTATCAGAATTACTGTGAACACTTAAAAAAAAGTCAATACCAATGCAGCAGAACCACAGATATATATGTTTTATTCCACATATTTGTCTTCCTTGTCAAAACATGGCGCCTACTTTACCCACAATGGAACTGGACCAATGACAATTCGGTTGAAGATACGGGTGTGTTATGCTAGTAGAAGTTAATGTAGCCTTGAGCAACCACGAGCAGAAATCAGAAGCGGGCTTCATTTTCGAACTTAGTAGTCTTCAGACCGAACCAACACCGATTCCAGTGACATCACTTGAGGCAATTTATGAGACTAACGGGGTAACAAAAAGGGTTAATACAACTTCTTTCACATATTCAGTAGTAGTAGTCCTCAAGACGTGTAAACAGACTTTCATATATCTGTATGTTACTTGGTTAACAAAGGCATACACATTTTTACCAAAAGCTGACCTCAGCTTACCCTGTGCTCATACCAATAATGTCCATTACTCTTTCTATTTACAGAACACCCGACATTCCACGTATGCAGAGTTGAATACGCTGTCACTCAGTGCGGCTTAGTTTAATCAAAGCAGTGCTATGACTCAGTAACATCTGGCCTGCACACTGGAATCTTGGATTACATTGGCCATTTGCTAGATAGATTAAAAATAGAAACCACTCAAAATAGTCTGTGCATGTATGAGCATGTTGTAAAATATAGGGCAAACGAGAAAATAGACGGGATAGATGTAAAAATGAGGACAGAAATGAGTCTGGGCTGCATTTACACATCTGTAACGGAGATGTTGGAAACATTACCAGGCGCGGAATGTTGGACTTTAAGTCTAAACATCATAATGCACATATCAAAACAGTCAGTCTGTAACTAATAGGAGAGGAGACGGAGAGAAAGAATGACAGGTGAGTGAGAGAGAGAGAAATAAAAACAGAGAGCGATGTCCTGCATGAGCTCCTGTTACTGTGTCCTAAGTCTGCCCGAGCTCTAAGTTAACACCAGCTCTGCACAAGACAAACAACAGGCTCTAATGAATAGATGATTGGATATAGATCCCATTAATATGAATAATGAAAGAAGCGGCTGTGGAAACAAAAAAAATAAATTGCCTTTAAGTTATACTGGCCAAACTTTATGTATCACGCAGCAGTGAAGCAGCGATAAAGAACAACATGGAAATGTGTTGAGAAACGCCACCCATGCGTTGCATACGGCTCTATTCGTCACGCAGTCGACAACTGCCCGTGGACACTGTGAAAGATTGCTACCAGCGGACTTAACTGAACTGAGGTTACATAAAAACTCAGAGGCACTAAAGACTGCAAGCCGAGTAGAAAACATGTTTTCCACAGCAGAGTTTCAAGGAAGAACAACTAAGCTATTTGGCAAAAAGTCAGACAGACCAGTGTTTGCTTGCCAGCAGCAGCAGCATCAGTAGGACAACTCAAACTGTCTCAAGAACAAAGCCGCTTGAGGTCAAGTCCATGTCTGTGTCTTTGTGTGTTACGTCTTGTGCCTTGATGGGAGCCATGCGTTGTGATAATTCACGATGAAGGAAGTGTTGATGGAAGATTCATAAACAGCTTCCCTCTATTTATTAATGGTTTTAAGTGCTTGTCATCGATTTGACTGAAATATAATATGTGAATAGTATTTTCAGTGTACGATACTGTATATGGAGTAATTGTGTGAGTTTGTGTGTGACCACATATGTTTTTGCATTGGTATAATATGTCTGTGTGCATTTGTTGATTTACCTGGTTAAACGTGTTATCCGACAGGTCATTCTCTGCAGCACGGCGGCTCTTGGCAACGTCTGGCGGGCACTGCGAATACACAATAAACATACTTTAAGACAGGGTAAAAGAACATTGTGATTTCCTACGTAAATCCTATAATTCTACTCCGGACCGGATGTAACAATCTGACCATCTGAAGTACAAGAGTTTAATCTTTCTTCATTTAGCCTTATGCTTTACTGTATATTCCAATATTTGAAATATTGCAAGATATACATTTTTCTCCTGGAAAAAAAGTCTCTTCTTCAAGGAATAATGGAAACAAGACGATGAGTCTATGGCCAGAACCAGACAATCTTTAACACAGTGATATTGAGCTAAAATGTCTCATTTCTGTACCATGTAATGTCATAAGCACTGTAGCAGTCAGACCACAATGGCAGTTCTGTCTTTTCCTCTTTCCTCAGTTCTGCTCACACACCCGTGAAGCTCAGGGCTTCACGGGTTGTGTGAGCATGCGGGCGAGTGCCTTCAGTGCATATAGCTGCACACATGCTCTTCCACTTTTTCCATTTCAAACTTCAACGCTGCTTGCAGGGAGCCCTGCAGCACAAATGCCTTGGAGCAAAGCAGAAGAGGTTTCCTCTAATCAACAATTCCACAGCAGTCAGTCGTCCCTCTAGAGGACTCTACGGTTTCAAAACTTCTGAGGGAACTTCTCACCGTATTTGTATCTCTCTCAAAAATGTATTTGGTAATGAAGAAGACACACGTGCACACGCACAGACACGCAAGCACAGACACCCTGGAGAATTCTGACAAAAAAGTTGGCTGAGCACAAAAATACCGTCAAGCTTCAAAATAAACCCCCAGAACTGGCTGTTTGCAATTCCCCCCCATACCTGAAGTGAAGAATCACTCGCTCTGTTTTCCTCTGTCTAACAGAAACATGCTGTTGTATTTAGGTCCCAATGAATCTGTTTTCTACTTCTCTGAAGCCTGAAAACAATATCTGCACCAAACATACACATCAAGAGAAGAGGTAAATAAATAAGAGAAAGAAAGAGAACAAATAAATAAATAAGTGTAGAAAATGGTATTTCGGAGGCTGCAAGAGAAAGAAAGTGATACTTTCAATTAACCTTTTAGTCACACTTTAGGAGTACAAACAACATTGGCACACCGCAGTTGATGTGACATAATTGCACACAATGGACTTAATCTAAAATACCCGATGTTTAAAAAAAAGCTTCTGGAGAATATTGTGTTTACTAATAGACATGCTTTATTATATCTGTGTGATTGATTGAGTCCAATATAGTAAGTTTGGTTCTTCTTTCTGTCCACCTATAATGAGTTGGAAAAAAAAGAGTTAAAACTTAAAACATTGTGAAGACAATCTGCTGCTGAATAACGAGAATACGCCTCCGGAGCAAATGCAGGGACTGTTTATAGTTCATTTGATTCTGATTATGCAAACTTAGCTTTCTTGAAGCTGTTGCACAGTGACCTTCTAGCAAATAACTAAATCAGGTCTATGTTTTCACGGAGGAAAGAAGTTCCAGAGTCAGGCGCCTGTTGACTGTAGCTAATATTTGTGTGAGCCTGAAACCTCTTAAAACACCATTTTGAAGCCGCAGCAGAGGCTTTTCCCCTAATGATGTTGCTCCACACTCATACCCGACCTTATGCCCATGTAAAGACTGAGGTTGGACCAATAATTTTGGGGGGGGGGGGGCAAGGGGTGAGCAAAGATGGTAAAAATGGGTGCCCTTTAAGATGGCATAAAAGGTTGGTCTTATATAAATTAAATACAAAGCTATATACAGCCAGCAACTGGTTAGCTTAGCATAGCCAAAACTGGAAACAAGGGGAGCGGCTAGCCTGGATAAGCAGCTGCTGGCTCAAGCTTGATATTTAGTGTTCAGACAAAATTGTGGTGTCTATTGTCTCATCTAACTGTCAGAAAGCAAAGAACATTTCCCCAAAAATGTTTTTAACTTACCCTTTAAATTCCAGGTTCATCATTTTTTTTTATATTTAGGACAACGCAGGAGATAATTCAGTGTCGAGCAGGTATGAAAAGTCTCCGCTCCACACAATTCATTGTTTATCGTTAATCATAGTTTATCAGTTAATGACGGTTGCCACTCTCACCCGTGCTCCAGGTATATCACAGCAAGCCTCCTGCATGGCGAGGGAGGGGTCACAATACAGCATCACCTGCTGAATGTCCATCTAAGAAGGAGAGGGAGGGGAAGAAATTGATATATTAACAAGTAGGTCTCCATAAGTGCTCTGTTTTGTTTGGTTAATAATGTAAATAAAGTTTAAATTAGGTAGTGAGCAAGGCTGCAAGCCAATTAAATGACCATTTATATAAAGTATTAGGAAAGCACTTCATCCGAAGGTTTACATGCGTGCGTGTGTGTGTTTGAACACTTCCTCCCTGCGCTAGCAAAATACCCTGCCTGCTTTCTAACTAGGCTGGTTAATTGATCGTCAAACTAAGTGCCTGGATTACTGGATCTAATCAGCATTAATAGTCGCGGCTCACTTCAGGCACATTCTCCCAGGTAGTCCACACGCTTTTTTTAATCAGTACTGAATGAGATTGCCTCAAAGAAAACCACACTTTAGGGGCCATAGCCTACATTCTAAAATGCACACACATACACACACACAAAAGTGACTACACGCACAACATGCATGAAGAGAAAGGGCCTTTATGGGTGGTTGGTTCATTAGAAATATTTAACTTTGTCCATCCTGCTGTAAACAGGGGGTTCTGAAAAATGCCTTTTGTAGTAAATTGTCAATACCAAAGGTTTATTGAATTATATTATGGAGCATCACTACCAACCATTTTCAATGGTACAGGTCCGAATAAGGGATTTTGGTTCAAACAGATAAGTAACAGTTTGTCCTTCACACAGAGGACTAAAGGTCACCACACTTTCAAAAATACTAAGTTTAGATGACATTTACATTACATAGTTTAAACTAGATCAAAAGCTCTCCAATAGCCAAGGGCAGTCACGCACTGCATATTTAATGATAAGCACACAGATACTCTCCTCTCATTTCAGTATTTCCTTCCCCACTCCTTCATAGATCCATACCTGCGCAGGCCCAGCATCTGAAGCCCGGATGCCCAGCAAAGTGTGTCCGTCGGTGGGCAAAACTCCATGGGGCTCCAGCGGTTTGGTCTCAATGGAGTTGCAATCCACATGGAGGGAGGCGGCTTCGCGTTGCACGCTGAGGGCCACCTTGTGCCAGCGCAAGTCCATCAGGGCCTCCACCCCCTCCCCGGTGAAAATGCAGCTCACCAGGTCAGCTGCGGGCTCCACGCCCCTGGCACGAAGGGACAGGGTGCCATCGAGGCCGTTGAAGTCTACAGAGAGCTGGGTTTTCGACACAAGCGCTAATTAAACACCAGGCTATGTGTTAAGTATAACAATGCACAAGAAAAATGAACGGTAAAGACTGGTACTGGTTTCCACAAAGAGTGATATGTACATGCTGCTACCACCTAACAAAGCTGTAGAACACAGTCGAAGAGATGAGGTAAAGGCGAAGACATATTAATTACACACGCAGGCAGTACAGCCAATCAATCACTCCTAATGAGGCAACTTGGCCTTCATCCATCATACACATTGAGTATTTAAATCTGGCCTCAGACTCTTGGTGATTATGGGGACTCTGAGGGACTCCAGTGCTTCATCATGGAACAACCATGAATAACAATGAAGGTGAATGAGATCGGAGAGCAGAAGATGATGATGGAGGGAAGAGCAACGGAGAGACGGGGAGGGGATCAGATGAAATATAAAGAGAGGGACAAAAGACGGGTGGAATGAAAGGGGGAGAGAATTGAAAAGGTGTCAAGAGATAAAAAGAAATCGAAGGGAAAAGTGGATGACTATGCAAAAGAGAGATGAGAGACGGGAGGAATGAGTCGACAAAAGGTGTGATGAATAAAAGGTAAGACGTCAAGGAAGGGAGGGGAGGAAACATGATGGAGGAAGAGAGGCGGGGCAAAAAGGATGCAGGGAAGCATAAAACCGGCAATCGGGAAACGAGAGTGAGTTGCACCTGGGGGTATCCCTGCTGATCAGATATCTGGAAGAGGTAGATAGTGTCTCTCAGGGCGGCCTTCTTCAACACCAGAGTGAAGATCAGGGTGAACTCCTCAGGAAGGCCATGGGGAAACACCTCACTGGAAGACAAGAAGATCAGAAGGGGGCAGGGACACGTCACTCCTCCATACGGTGATGCTAATTACAGGAAGGTTTACTGGGGAACTCCTGAGGGTGTCATGAGGGTTATCTTGGCTTGGAGATTGCAAATTACAACATCGAGCCTGTGTTACAAACTGAAAGCATGGAGTTTTAACACAGTGGGCATTAACCAGCCAAATGACGCCGGACCAGCCTCCTTAAATCACTCTTGATTTAAATGTATTCTGCTTTGCTTCTGACATAGCAGCCCTGAATAAAACATTGATGAACAATGCTAGGCATGTTACTTTAAAATGTAATCAATGTGTCTGTACTGTATGTGTGTGAATAGGTAAGGTGTAGGAGCATGAATGGTTATGTGCGTATGTGTCAGTGTCCCGGAAATTGATTGTGTATATTTGTACATTTTTCATTTGACACGCGAGTATGCAAGCTGTGAAAACTAATTTCACTCTGGAACGATATCTATCACACTTGACATGAACACAGTTGGTAGCCAGGGAGCAAACATAACATGCAATTAAGATTTTTGACAAATTAGATTAGGACAACTTTTGAAGTCAAATATCTGTCTTTGATGTCCGCCTGAGTAAAATGACAAAGCAATCCGTTTCCTGTGTGAGCTTCTTCTACGCAGTCGTCCCCCCCCCCCCCCCCCCCCCCCACACACACAATTTTCAAAGAATTTGTGAATGCAGCCAGCAGTACAATACAAAGCTGTGTGTATAGCATTCTTTTTCATAGCAGATGCAGTCCAGCAATCCTCATCCCTCAGTCTTGGTCAAGGGCATCTAAGCACACACACACACACACACACAAATATGTACTGCATGGATGTGTGTAGATGTATTGAGAGATGAAGGGTTCACAAACAAGTCAGGTGAAATGCATGCTCACTGAGATGGTGAAGACTTTGAAATATCCTCACTTGCTCTCTCTCGCTATCTCTCTCTCTTTACACACACACACACACACACACACACAATTGTTGATGCTGGCAGCTGGTTTCCCGCTTCTAGAAGTGGGGTGACAGTGATTTATGACCAAGGGATGATCCAAGGGAAAACAGCGAACTACAGGACATCAAAACAAAGAGAGGATGAGTAGGAAAAAAAGGCGAGGAAGAAAACACATTCAACCTGGAGACCTTCAGAGAAAGAGAGAGAGAGAGAGAGAGAGAGAGAGAGTGGGGGGGGGTATGCAAACAAAAAGAGAGGCATAGAGGGGGAGAAAAATATGGTGTGGGATAAATACATTTTGAAGATAAAATATGAAAATTCATGAGTTTGATATTAACGGGGGCATGTCATGCTCATTTTCAGGTTCATACACATATTTGGGGTTTCTACTAGAACATTTTTACATGTTTTATTTATCAAAATTCACCTCATGTCATACTGCATGTCTGAATTGACCTGTAGTCAGCCTCTTTAAACCCAGTCTGCTCCGATTGGCTTTACGAGAAAAAAATATGGGACAACGTTGCAAAAGTGGCTCTCAACAGAACAGTATGTAGGTAGAGATGGAAAGAGAGTGTGCGTGAGAGAGACAGAAAGACAAAGAAAGAAAGAAAACGATGTAGAGAGCAGAGATTGTTTTGCTGTCGATTAGTGACATGAGCTGCAGGGCACAAAACCACTCACAAAGTATTGACTTTTAAGTTAAAAGTACTCCACCATAGCCTTTTACATTCGGAATTCTGGGAAAAAAACCTCACGCACACACACACACACACACACACGTACAGTATACACAAACATGCAGTGGGGAGATAAATCACTCAGTATGGGCCAGACATATTCTACCTGAGCTGGGATCAATTGCATTCAGTGTAAAGGGTTTCTATCTCTGAATGTCTTATACACACCTAACTGAAAGGAATTGAGATGACACTGTAAAAGAAGCTATAATGGACAAATTCTGTTTTAAATTGCATTTTTTTTCCCCCCCTATGGCTATCTTCTATTTTTTTGTATTATAAAAAAATATGTATACAACTTTAGGAAGAAAAATAACTGTGCAGACAGCAGCACATACTTCACAGCTATTGTAAAACGTTTTGGGATATGGGAATGTCGGTACTGCTGATGGTGCAGTTCAATGGTTTATATCACAATTACCATCACTGGCATAAACCTTCTAACGGCTCTAAGCAGAATTTGATTCACTTATTTAATACCGGATAAGGTGACTTGAGGCCAAACTCAACAACGAGGCTATTTGTCTCCAGCCATGCTAGTAGCTCTGTAAGGCTGCTCAAAAGCAACATTTTGCGTTGAGTAAATGCTAATGTCAGCATTCTTTGTTAGCATGGCAATGTTAACGTGCTGATGTTTGGTAGGTTACATGTTTGTTTAGCATGTTGAATGGCAATATTTGCTAATTAGCTAAATACAAAGTACAAAAAAGTCAGGGGGTTACAAATGCAACATTAGTCAGACTAGCAATGGTCCCTCTTCTACTGATAATAATATTAATGATAATAGTAAATTCTTTGTATGGCGCTTTAAAAAACGGTACTCAAAAGCACTTTACATGGTAAAAACAGAAACAATAAAAGCAATTACAATATAAACAAGAGATAAAAAAAATAAGAAACAAAACAAAAACGTACATAACTAGCACCACAGGTTTAAAGCAGATTTAAATAGATGAGTTTTAAGTGCAGTTTTGAACGTGGCGAGTGACGGAGAATGTCTGAGGTTTTGGGGGAGGGAGTTCCAGAGGGAGGGGGACAGCAATGGAGAAGGCTCTGTCCCCCCAGGTCCGATGCTTGGACAGTGTAGGGGGGGGGGGGGGGGTAAGGCGGTTGGCGTCGGCGGATCTGAGGTTGCGGGTGGGAGTGTGTCGGTGCAGGAGGTCTGAAAGGTATGAAGGGCTTTTTATATAATGAGGAGAATCTTGAACTGGATTCTTTGCTCTATGGGGGGGGGGGGGGGGGGGGGGGGCAGTGGAGGTTTTGAAGGACGGGGGTGATGTGAGCTCTGGTGCGGGAGTGGGAGAGCAGACGGGCAGCTCAGTTTTGGATGTATTGGATGTATGTTGATGGTTTTGGTGGATGTGCCGATGTAAGCTAAAATATTTTTGTAAAGGTACATGAGCCTCTCCTTATGGATTCATATTCCCAATCTGCCATTTGCTCTCTAAAAATATAAAATCAATGTACCTTTCTTTTTCTTTTCTTTAATTTCTCTCCTACACGTTTGCTCATTTATGATCCTTCCACGATCACCTCTTCGCTCATTATCTTTGGTTGCATTTCATTCTGTTGGTAAAACATTTGACCACTTTTGCTATGTGATAAAAACATGTTAAATTCATCAAATGCATTTTAGTTCTGTCATAAATATCGTGGCCTCATGCCATATTATCACAGAATTGCTTCCCATCTCTCCAACACACTGTAGCTGCACAAAATAAACAGGCCCAAAAGCAATCACATCATATTTTGCGGAAATTAAAATGCATGTGACCAGCTGTGACTTGTGTGCCCATTTCACTGTCTGCAGACAACTGAGAGAGACAAGTAGCTTCATCTGGCTGTCACTCATCTGTGTTAGCTTGGATTAGCTGAATGGATTAGCGTCTGATACGAAGCAAAAGCTGCTTTCCAATTACTACACACACACGTCTTGCACTTCAGTCAACCTAACCGGCAATGAATTTAAAAAGCTGCCTGAGTGACGGGGCAGTCTGTGGTGGATAGGAGTCATGTGGTATACAGCTTCAGAAATCAATACAATATACTCTCGGACTGGAGAAATAAAAGGGGGCGGGTGAGTGATGCGTGTGGAGGGGGGAGGGGATCTCATGTGTGATGGTGCAACTGCATTAGTACTGTACACACACACACAGATTTAAGCAGACTAGCACACACACACATGCTCAGCATCACACATACGTTCATGCATACATGCTGAGCCCACACACACACACACACACACACACACATGCTGAGAGAAAAAGGCATGGAACAAGCCTGAGAGTTTGTTCTGATGCATTCACCTATTGCCTGGATTTAAACCAGTACACCCACTACATCTGACCCAACTGTTCTCTGCCTCCGCTCTTTACTAATTGCGTGAAGCCCTTACATATAATGCAGTTAGAGAAAGGAAAAGTTCCAAAGAATTAAGCGAATAAAGTAAAAAAAGGGAACATTATGACTAACATGATGCAGAAAGACTTGTATCTACTTTTCCGTGAGGCAAGTAGGCAAAAGAGAATAAGAAATCAAGAATCTACAAACAATATAATGTTTAACACTTTTAGCACAACATGTCTCTATACCAAAAAAAAAGAGTGTTTTGTAGACGAATTTCTCGGACTTTTTAAGAAAGTGGAGCTTACAGTGCTGGACAGAGTGATAAAATACTCTGGGCTGACCCAATTGGCAAGTTCTAAAAAAAAAAAAAACTGCTTTATCGGTGGGTAAAAAGAAGCTCAGTCGTCTGAAAACCTGCAGTTTTTTTTCCCAAGTATTTGCAAGAACTGAAAAAAAAAAAAAAAAAGGAGGACTGAAAAACAGCCACCACATGAACCTAATAAGCATTTGTCACACAACTCCAAACTAAATCTACAACCAACTACTGTGTAATAACAAAATGAAAACCCAGGAAAGCATAATTACACCATGTCACACTGTGAAATAATGTGCAGGGAAGCCGTGCTCTGCTGGATTTTATGGCTGCTGCTCTCTTTGCCCAGAAACAAGCTCAGAACAAGCTACGGCTCTAAAATTATGCTATTAAATTCATATCCTTGCAACTTCTTTACTGGCAACTGCACCATGCCTACTAATTAAGGCATTACACCTATAGTTTTGCGCTCAAGCAAATAAGCCAGACATTTCATGCGAAAAAACTAGTTACAATAAAGTACATGCGGTCGCAAACCGAAAAACCAAAAAGGCTGTTCACTTTTACAAGCCAGTGTCAGTGGTGAGGGAATAGAAGTGGCATTTCTGGAAATGCAATCAGAGATTGACCTGTGCTGTATAGCTTGCCAACTGTCTGCTTTTTACACAACAGCCATTGGACAGCGCTTGACTTGTTGAGTGAGAGTTCAGAGGCTACTTAGCCGTAAGGGTATTCAGTCTCTCTGCTTATTTCTTTGTTCAGACATGGCATGAGAAGAGAGAACATGTTGACATAGGCCTGCCAGAAAGCTGAAAATCCAGCAGAAGATGTGCTTTATTTCACATCCTTACCACCTGAAGCTGTACACAATGTGCCAGTGTGAGATGTGTTTTAGTCTTTAGGTTGCCGGAAAAAGCGGCAGTGGGTTAGTGTGAACGTACTCAGTGGGGCGTAGGAGTGCAGTTTTGCCCAGGCGTAGGATGACCGGTCCTCGAGGGTTGCGGATCTTCTTGACATCTTTACTCTTGAGCAGGGAGAATCGCCTCACCAGATTAAAACCTGACAAATAAATGACGTTCATCAGCACCCACATGAAGAAAACTTGGGAGAGAAATGTGTCTGTTCGCATATTTCAGCTAGTCTTTTCACCTGTGATATTGTGCCTGGCCGTCTGAGGGAACTTCCACTCATCCACTTGCAAGGATGGGCATTGATCATCTGTGGAGACAAATAGATAACACAAGGGGGGGTTAAGTAGGAAAAAAAGTCCAAAATCGGGTGTGTAAATAGCGAAAACCCCTGACATTTACTACTATTCAAGCACTCATGAAATGTCAAGAAGAACACATCAGTCTTTGGAGAGGTAACTTTAAATGTTAGCTTTCACACTTACTTTTTTTTATTGGTTTATTTGATACGGGACAGTGCACATTAATAAAAACATTTCTGTAAATGCGCCAGAGTTAGCCAAAAGGCTATTTTTCCATCTGTAGTCCCAAATGTTTCATCCGTAGTCACTGCCGGGTGAAATGGACAGAGTTTTCGTGTGAGAGCGAGGAAGCGACTGCAAACATATACGTGAGAAATAGAAATATTGATCTGGAAGACAGAGAAGTCGAGCGGAGTTGGTATGGGGTTGAAAGAGAGTCAAGAGTGTAAAACACAAAGAGTGCGATGAAATGAGGGCAAAGCTGTGGAGAGAGAGGAAGACAGCCCCGATCTGACAGGTTGTCTTGCACCAAGCTTGTCTGTCGCGGTAGCCTACGTTTGATGGATATGTTCTCACCCTGTCAGGGGAGGTTACAGAGAAAAGTGGTGCCTGTCAGAGCGGCCTGCCTCAGTACAGAGGGAAGACGAATGATGTGTAGAAAAACTGTACTTTTACAGGTAGACAAGGACCCTGTGAATCACTGTGATCCACAGCTAATTGATCTCTTTGGGACCAAGAGACCAAGGCCCCCCGAGCAAGACGTTCTACAGGGCACAGTTTTTCAAAAAGTGTTTTTTTTTTACTATGACTGCAGAGAATATGGAAGCAGGTGGTACCCTGCGTTAACCAGAAATTATTTTCTTTGAGCTGCGTTGCTGTCAGTAATATTCTAAATCATTACTGTGTGCCTTCTGCTAAAGCTGAAGGCTAGACATTCTAATTGACCCTGGTACACATGCTGCATCTTTTCTAAACAAAAAAAAACATAAAAGTACAAGAACTTGGTTAAACTGATGTGTTTTTTTTTTTTGCTCTAACTTAATAAGCTGCAAACGCAGAGCAGGATCTATGCATAGGCATTCTCGGCACATGCCTAGGGTTCTCCTTGCCACTAGGGGGCCCAGGCAGAAAGGTAAAGAACATCAGAGAACGTCAACTGCCATTGTAAAAGAAGTTAGAAGTATAACACCCGATGTCACACATGTTCATCAGCTCTTTGTTTGGCTTCATTCAAGGTCTACAACAGGGATGAGTAGTAACGAGTAATGCAAACGATTACGTTTCATGGCCCAGTAATCTACTTATAACTTTGATGCATTTGCTCAATACCTTCGTCACAACTAGTTACTTACTATGCATTTGGCCTGCATTACCCAAAATCAGCTGTTTTCCAAGTTGTGTGTGCAAAGTTACGCAGGAGAGCTGCGGATTAGCATTGGAAAGGCACTATTGCCTGTTCCGGTCTTCAGCAGCACTCAAATTTTCTCTGGACTTAATCTTGAATCTGACCCAACTGCCCCTGGTCTTGACTTGGGACTCGATTAAGTTGGTCTTCACTGCTCCCCGCTCGCCTACATAAGTAACGTTTATGTGTCTCCTGGATGTATGGTTTGAGTTGTTGAGAACATATTTTCGATGACACAGTGAGTGCACTGCATGGTGAGTTGCCTTGCAGCAACACACAGTCTATGTTTCCAACCACAATTAAACTTCATCCAGACTGGAAGTCACATCATAACAAAAGGAAGGGAGCCTAATATAATTACTTCAATAATAACATTACTGACTTTAATTAAGAGTTAGAAAATTAATTTCACGCAGGCCGGCTCAGGAAAGAATTGAATCACTAGCTAGCGCTTCATCACCTCCTATCACGTTCATCGGTTGACACCCTGCAGGCTTCTGCTCATCTCGGTTTCAAAACAAAAACAGTTTGGAAGCACAGCACAGCACATTTCAGCGTGCCTGCGCAGTGTGTTGTCATTCTCTTGTTGCTGTCTGCAAGTACAAGTCATGTCGCGGATAAGAGATGTCAAACAGTGGTGTTGTAGTAGAATACGTTAAGAGAAACTTGAGATGAAAACTCAAGAAATTGTACGAGTTGAATGTGACTTCTGAACAAAAGGAACAGATGAAGAATACAGGAAACATCAAGCAGTCTTCTGAGCCCTCTGATACTCTGATACACTGTCTGACAGTACATCCTTTTCTCATTTACTCTGGCGCTCTCTCTCTCTCTCTCTCACACACACACACACACACACACACACACACACACACGCTGTATTTATAACTTGACAGGTCCATCCTGAAATGTGCACACTCTGCAGCCTCACAAAGACTCTCCTTCCTTAAAAAAAAAACATAATCACACATACATCAAGAGCTTATCTTCATATCTGCCATCACAGGTTTTTTTAATCAATCAAGTAAGATCTACCTTTTGTCGCTACTTAGTCTCTTTTTTTCTGTTTTGTTTTTATTCCCCAATTCCCATCGAACAAAATCACGAGGAAGGCTTTGTCAGGAGCAATCCTGGCTAGAGGCAAAGGGGGGGAAGGCACAATGAAAAGTCAAGCAACACACAGACAGGCGAAGGTGGAGAGAGGAGGAAGAAGGAAGGTGAACATTTTATATTAGCTGTTTGTTGTTGTTTTTTACCCTAAAGACTGCGTTGTCTCACCAGTGGTCATTTTAAGACATTTCAGGCTCAGTTTGTCAACTGCTCTACATCGTAAGACCTGGCTCAACTTTCATAAGTCTGAGCTGTATTTTAGCATGCTTTACATCATTTTACATAATTTCTTTTTTTTTTTTAGATGAGGCCATCTCTGCGGAAGATGTAGAGGTTTCCAAGGGGGCATCCAATTAGCCTTGTCTCGTGTTATTAAATGTAGCAACGCATCAAGCTGTAAACACAACATCGGTATATATCACCACCTCATAAAGTTGATACGACGAAAGTGTTAGAAAACTGTTTCTACTTACAGATCCAGAAGACACAAAGCAACATTAGCATTGATTGGTCTATTGTGTTTCTGGCCACCTGATCTAATCTTGTTTTAGCCGTTTTTTGGTCCAGCTAGTTGCTAACTTTGTCATTTTGTTACCGCTTTTAAAGCTGTGATTCAAGTTAAACGTTGTGTTTACTTGGAAGAGATTTTTGCTCGCTTTCATGGGATGCACGGGCTATTTCTACATCACTCAGCGGATGGATGATATTTTAGTGGACTGTTGCATACTCAGGCACTTGGCAGTTTGGCAGAGGACACACTGCAGAACTTGAACCCCATTTCCTCTCAAGCTTTCATCAAAGGAAAGCGTTTGCTTGTTGACAAGCTAATTAGTACATAGTACGAGTGCCACTCCAGGATCCTGCTAGCAGCTGCATGTAGCCTGAAAGAGATTGGAAGGTCTTGGCTGGGTTCACTTCCTTTTTGATGGGTTGTGTTTGATTCTTGCCAAAAGCAGGTAATGATACACTGGCAGTCACGCAGTACATTGCTGTGAGAGTTCCCCCAAGTTTCCACCTTGCCAAAGATACAAATTCAGGACATTTTGGGTCTTTACGGAAGTGAAATCCTGCATTTTGCTGGAGAGACTTACACTTTCACTTAGAGAGTGTACAAGTGAAAAGGTGGCAGACAAGGGCAAACATTGATGAGTCGATTATGGTAAATGCATCAATAAACACATTACTTCGTGCACAGGCAGAAATTCTACCACTCGGGCATGCATTATGACAAAGAACAACTCAACTTTAGCTGCCCCACTGCAATTTCCCAGCTAAAATAACTGATGCGTGACCTGTTTTTGCATCTTGCAAGATATGTATGGCCTTATCAAACAGTGCCTTGTTGTGGCCGGGGTCTACTGAAACCAACTGGCCCTGGGTTTTAATACGGTTTCCGCAGCAGCGAGCACTTGGCAGAGCACTTTTCATTAGGGAGAAGAGGTCACAAGTGTGCTCACAGACTGTTTGATGTGTGGTTTGCAATAAGAGAGGGTATGGTAGTTATTGAATGTGCTTTACAACGTGGCATTCCAAGATAATTGGACTGGGCTGCTGATCAGCAGAAAGTCAGACTCATCCAAGTCCCGAAACTATTAAACACATGCAACATATGTGAGGAGAAGGGCATTCTGGGTGGTGTAGTTGATGATTCAACCCAATGATTCAATGAAGCCTATGTAAGCTTAAAGTGTGGGTACAATGACAAACTGACTGGATTATGAATAAAGGAGGGATTGAGACAGAGGGTGAGAGTGTGTTTCTCACTTGTCTTCCCGGGCCCAAATGAGACAGACAAGAGAGAACATTCCTGTTTTTTTTCCAGAGATAAATCGACAGCACAGAGGAGTGGAAAGACTTAAAACGCTGCACTTCAGAGGGATGAGCTCACTCATTTTCCCCTTTGAAGGCCTCTGGCCCACATTCAATACACTCTCACAAGCTCACACAGACTGGACTCATGACATACATTGACAAGCTTTTCACAACAATAATTTAGAGAGTACATGCGGTACACTAATCAAATTAGATTGGGTTGTTTGACATGATGTCTGGCAACCTGTGTGTTTGTATGTGCACAAAGTGTGAATATATGCATATTGGTAAGTGGGGCTTGATAAGACCGCCAGAGAACGGGACATATATACGACACATACAACTGGTTGCTTACATGTCAGGTCAAAATGTTCAACATTAACTTCAAACATCATCACATTTGTCACATGTTAAGTCGTTTTTATGTACTCTGCAGTTTTGAGATGTAACTCAATGTTACTTTATTGCAATGGACTTTTATTTCTGCAGAAAGTAGAGACACGACAGGACAAGTTCATCCATGAAGCAGTGACAAGTTTAAGTGTTTTGCTCAAGTTCTTCACTTTAACTATTTATATCCTAACCCAAACAATAAGGCATACCCCTAACCAGACTCTGTGATAAATGTCTGCTTCTGCTGCTCGCTGCTCGTCTTCCCTAACTTCCAATTTTGTGCAAATGAGCTTATAACTACCACAATCCACTGGCACCAGAAAACATACAACTTAGCTCAGACACAGACAAAGGGAAACTGAGTGAAAACAAATCAATACACAAATCCATTACTTCAGACTGCGTAGGGCTTATGGCACGCACACAATGCCCCATATCAGCAACACTTTCCCAAATGGAGGGAATCTCAGCAATTTAATTCAACTATGGGGACTAGTCTCTCTGGCCGATACACTGCAGAGCTGCAGTGCAATCATCCAGCTTGACTCCTCAACACTAGTTTTACTTAAACCTGCTTTCCAGCTGTAATGTCAGCAAATTACAGCGATTTAGATGAGTCGGAGGAATGTGTGTGTGTGTGTGTGTATATAAGCGTGTGTAAGTGTGTGTGTGTGTGGTGCTTGCTGTGACAAAGTGTTATAGCTGCACTTGAGAAAGCACTTTCTTTCCCACCACTGGGGGAGATGACTCAGGGGAGCTGCAAGCTGACTCAGTCTCATCTGAAAAGCTCTGGGTCTCCCAAGAGGGACCCCCCTCCTTCACAAAGCACGCTTCAGAGCTCCACAAGCTATGGAGGATTGCTCGGCCCACCAAGTGATAGCTCAGAGCTGGACCCTGACAACACACTGACAACGTTGGTGAGGGAGTATGACAGTTGGGAAGGCAATGAATGAATAAAACAAAAAACAGTAAAATAGATTCTCTCCACCTCTTGGTTTCTTCACATGCACACAAGTCTCTAACACACCAACAGACAATTGAACGGACATTTCAACATTCTCCCAATTCCATATATGCACATACAGACACTCAACATCTTAAAACCTCTGCTCACAGAAACTTACAATGATTGATGGCTCACAACCGCGCATGGTAAACACACACACGCCTTCTTGCCACAGCCTGACCACCCTGCCACTAACAGCCACTAGCTTGAAACACACATCAGCTGTAATTACAGTCCGCTTTCATTGTAGCTTTCGGGCCCCATCGCCCACACGCACACGCCCAGACACAGATGGACGCAGTTCCATCAAACTCAGAGGGGTTCAAAAGCGTGACGAGATTTAAAATATGTCTCATTTATAACTGTTAGAATGTTTTTGGGGACTTTTTAGCAT
The DNA here is from genome assembly GCA_032191485.1 of Leptoclinus maculatus. Classification (NCBI taxonomy): domain Eukaryota; kingdom Metazoa; phylum Chordata; class Actinopteri; order Perciformes; family Stichaeidae; genus Leptoclinus; species Leptoclinus maculatus. The sequence continues at coordinate 25,412,479 of JAVDOI010000002.1, forward strand.
TTAAATGAACAGTGCAGCTCCAGTTTTGCGGCATGCCAGTTCGCAGCGTGCCCGTTTGGAGCGGTGTGGTCGCTTGAACGGGCCTATTTCTTGGCTCCCGGTATTGCTGCGAACGGCCACTCAACGTGTGGCCGTTCAACACTTGTGCCCCTTAGGAGAGGACCGATAGCTTGGCTCGTGGTTCCAGACGTGCTGCAGGGAAGTGAAGATGAGTTAATACAGCCAGCATCCAGCAGCAAAAGCGAACTGCAGTCAATGAGCTGCGGACCTTGTCTATGACAACTTGTTTTAGTCATTAGCATATCTGTTTCCTTGCCGTGTGAGTTAGATGAGAAGATTCATACTGCTACATGTGTACGGTAAATATAAAGTTACAGCTAGCAGCTTGTTAGTTTAGGTTAGTGTAAAGCCTGGATTAGAGATAAACAAGCTAGCCTTTGTTCGATTTGACGGTAACAAAATCAGTATTCTAGTATCACTGAAGCTCACAACCCAACATGTTACATTTCATTCGTTTAATCCCCAGAAACACCAAAGTGTAAAAATGACAAATTGTGGTTTTACTTGATTTATTTTTGCAGATTATTTCTTGGAGCAGAGACTCACCAGACTGACCAGGCAACCAGTCGAGACTCAATGCCTCTTAAGCTCACTAAATTGCTAATGTAGTGCTTTTAATCATTATTTTAAAGCAAGATTTAGTCTTTGGTCAAGTTCACATTTTTTTACCATGCTTTAACCACTACTGGAGTTTACATTAATTTTTTAAAGCTCCAGCAGAGGAAACTCACCTTGCTCAGATGTCAGCATGTCACATGAGCCAAAGCTGAGCGCCAACAGAGTCAGACAGGACCAGAGAAGCCACATGGTTTCACTCCACAGAAAGCGCCTCACCTCAGCCACCAGCTGATGGATGAACAAACAGAAAAAGAGAAAGTCAAAAAAAAGTCAAATCCTTCATACATTCTGTCAGAATGCCACCCAGTCTGCTCACTGGCTGACAGCTGCACATTATACTTGACTCCCAAATAGACGTTCATGTATATTTATGAGTCAGTCACAGTTGATGCGTTAATTATGTGGTATGATGCGGCCTTTGTTAGTGGCATATGAATTAACCAGAATGTCCCTCATTAAGGAGTGTAACTCTATAAAGTCTGATCATAGTCATTATCCTGTCCATCTGGTTGGCCTTTGACTGGGCAGCTGCTACACACAAGCACACAAGCATGTGAATTTGTCGGACAGAGTGCACTTAAGTGTACAGTCACACACACACACACACACACACAACACACACACACACACACACACACACACACACACACACAGGTGACCATATCTGGGAAAGAATTCAAAAGTCAAAAAGAATGTACACATTCTGCTGCAAACGAATACCAAGACAACAAAGCAAAATGCATGCATGAAATTAAAAACAAAATATTTGCAAGCAGGCTGGTTGGTCCCCAGGCAAACACACAGTGGGGCCAAAACACACAAACACATCTGGAGACTATTCCACTGGAGCCATGGTTGTGTTGCACCAGATGCTTCCACGTGGCCCAACAAACAAGTACACACACACACACACACAGATTAAAATATGTGCCACATCTAGACAATCATTATATTCGGTCTCCACAGTCACTCTCTCCCTTCCTACAAGCCCTTTTCATAAACGCACTCAAGAATGCACACACATTTACACACCAACATCGCCCGCTCCACACATCCCAGGTGACCTGGACTTGCCCTCAGCATGTGTGTAGGCCCCCATAACTCTTCAGTGTTTACAGGTACAGCAGGGCCCTCAAGGCAGACGGGGCGAGCAGACTGTGTGTCTGTACACACACCTGTCCTGTCTGCCGGGAGAAATGACCCCCATGCTCCCCTGTGGGTGCACAATGTGGCAGAGGACACCTCTATAGCCTGACCTGACTTGCCTGCAGCTTGCTGCTAACAGAACAATGTGGTGGAGGACAGAGTTTCAAAAGATGTACTGAAATAACAAGGACAGCTTTGACATGCTCCACATTGTGAATTATGCATTCAATGTTGGGGGCTGCCGACTCGAGGTGTGGTTGCTTCCCTTGTTTCCCAGGTTCTAGGTTACCATTTCATGACAAGAGCAAGATCTTAGCAAAGACACTGTATAATATATGTGGCACGATTCATCCGAGTGCACAACTGTTGACAACGTGGACACTTTTTATGCAAAAGTAGCTGCAAGCTAAACTGCTAAAAAAACAAAAAAACTCTTCCCCTGCAGTTGGGGTTGAAAGTTAATCAATGCCTTGGACGGCTGAGTGTGAGCACTTTAAAGCTGCAGCCATTATTATAGGCTTCATGCCACATGATTGCAATAATAAAAAAGTTCACACAGTACATAATACATAATGCATCACAGTCCAGAGAACATAGGCTGAGGGAAAAGTTACAGCTCATTGCTATTATTATCTGGCCATATTCCATAAGGATTTAATAGACTTCCTAATATTGCTATGGATGTCTCTCTTTCTCCTTCTCTCCTTACATTCCATCTGCAGCTTTTTCACGGGCCACCCAGCTGGCTGCAGCAGATAAAGGCAATGTGGGGTTAGGCCACTGGACTTGGCCATGAGCCCGGGAAAGAAGGCCTGCGAGTGATCGGGTCACTGAATATGAAGCCAATACAGGAAGGAAAACAATGACAAATTTGAAAGTCTTCCAGCATTAAAAGCCTGAAGAAAAGCGCAAGGCAAGACAGTCAATTGGTGACCAACATCGACAATCAAAACAGACGCCTCGTCATTTCAGCTTTGGACATTTTCTTTTTCTTCAACGACAACAATGCGTCTGCCTTGAAGATACAGACATGCTCAGCATTTCTTGGGGTCATTTCGGTTCGAGGTTCAGACCGATTGACTATTTTCTATTTCCAGTACAAATACCGATTTTATGGTTTGAATACATGGAAAAAAAAGCAGTACTGATATTGTCCTATAACAAAGGAGGTCAGTTGTGCTCAATGCTAAGCGATTTTTCTTGTCACACATTTCATCATCGTTGCCACCACTTAAAGATGGAAAAAACAGCCCCAACACAAGCCTGTTTAGAGGAACACACTCTGACAAGAGTTAAATGAAACATGTCCTCTCTATGGCCTGACAGGAGAATTGCTGATTAGCCACCCAGACACGAATGATTAAATAGCAGTGCACCAGTAGCCCACTGTTTAGACTACTTTCCATCTGTTCTGGGAGAACCCAGCATAAATGCGTCGGTCATGTAAAATGTGTGGGTTCACTGTCTTTCCAGCTGTCTCTCCCAGCATTCTGGACCAAAGAAGATTGATGGACAGCTCGCTAACAGGTTATCTGTTTCCAATCTTCCCTGCTCTATCATATCATCACACACAAACACACACACACAGTCAAGAGTGGTTTAGGTGCTGTGCTGCAGAGAAAGTCATCTCTCAGCAGAGGATGTGCAGGAAAGTCTTCTGGAAGTTGACTGGAATATTTACTATATTCACCATCTTTATGTACGCATGTTAGCATGCTAATTGCCAATTAAGTACAGCCAATTCTGATGGAAATGTGATGAGTTTTGCAGGAAAAGTCAGAGGATCTCTTAAGTCAGTAG